>CANYCX010437070.1:0-10291 GCA_948193385.1 Breynia disticha f. nivosa
TATCATCTTTTGAAAACCATAAAAAAACAAATAAAGAATAAAATTATCATTTAAAAAGAATGAATAAGAAATTAAAATTAAGGAAATGAATTTGAAGTCCAAAAAGTTGGACTCTAAATGTGTGCATTTAGGGTCCACGTGGACTCTAAATGTATGCATTTAGAGTCCAAATATTTGGACTCTAAAATTTTGACTCTAATTTGACCCGCCAAAATTTTCCGTCGTACTGTACACCATCCTGCCAAATTAGAGTCCACGTGGATGCGAAATTTAGTGTTCACGTGGACTCTAAAAATTTAGCGTCCATGTGGACTCCAAATTCACCCGCCAAAATTTCCCGTGACACTGTTCACCTCTCTGCCAAATTGGCATCCACGTAGACGCTAAATTTAGAGTCCACGTGGACTCTAAATGCTTGAATTTAGCTTCCAAATTTAGTTGGACTCTATATTGTGGACTTTAAATGCGCAGAATCTTATAGTGATTCAAAAACCCACAAGTATAAGGATAAGTTGCGCTCATGTTACTTACCTCTCAAAAACACCTAGCGGCTCGGTTGCGAGCCTTCTCTGCCGCGATTCGGATTTCCTATTATGAACATTATAGATTCACATCAATTTATATTCATATAATTACGAGCAATGAATGCAAAATGTTTATAAAAGCCTTCTTTACATTTGTTTTAGTTACTCTCCCTCTCACTCTTCCTCTCTTCTCATAACACTTTCTCATTAACCAACTAACCCAACTACCACATTTAGTTTCCCTTACACCAACCACCATTAATGCTCTATACAAGTTCATTTAGGTGTAGTTTAATGATTCTTACTTTCCAAAACTCTTTAACCATCCTAACTCACATTTCACCTTTTCAAACCTAACAAATTTCCCTAATCTTGCCTCAAACTCTCCCACATTGTATTACCCAACCAATCCAACACTTAAAACACTCTTAATACTCACCAAACAAACTTACCCAAGTGACAGAACACAAGAGAAACTTCTCTCGTCACCTTGTAGGCTAGCTGTTCTCCAGACGATTTCAAGTTCCTAATTAGTGATTCAACATCAACAATAAGCAATAATGGATAGTAGAGGTTTTAAGCTTTTCCACAAGCCATCATTTGCTCGATTTGGAGCTACAATGGATGAGTTATGGGTTTTGGAAATCTACGGTTTGGAGAAAAACGAGATTGAGAAGAAAACTAAGTATGCTTACCTTGATTCAAGTCAAGAACTGAGTTTGGAACTCTCCTTGGCTGTAGGGTTTGTGGAAAGTGATGTGGATGGAGATTTTTAGCTATGGAGGAAAGGAAGAAGAAAGGGGATGTCATGTGGGTGGAGGAAACAAGGAAGAGTGAAGGGTTTCTTTAGGGTTGTTTAGTGGGCTTGTTCCACTATTCACTTCGTAGTTCCCTTCTAACTCGGCCCACACTAAATTCCAACTTCTTAATTCTTGAAATTTCTAATTCCTTCAATTTTTCAAAATTCCCAATTACAATAATTCTCCACTCTACTCACCCATTTATTTACCCAAATTAAAACGCAAAAAATTTCCCCTCATTTTTCTATGTAATTTATTTAAAATTGAATTAATTAGAAATTTTGGGGCGTCACAACATGTGACAAATTTCAACAATTGAAAATACAATGCAGTCATGCAATCGCTTGATGTATGGTCAATGGTATTGACTATACACAATACATTGCACCATACTTCACAGTGGTCCATAACTTACATGTGTGAGCATCTTGTTTCATTCTTGTTCTTGGCATGTCGTATTGGCTGTCAATGGGGTTTCATAGAATATTTTGGAACCCCGAGTGAAGTAGGAAGAGAGGTCGCCCGAAGTCAACTCAATAACAGAATTGGGGGCAACACAGGCATCATGTTTTGCACAAAATGTGGAAAGACCGATCACAATATGAGAACTTGTCCTTGAAACAATATATAAATGATATATTGCATAAATTATCGTTTGTGTAATTTAATATTTTGTTTTAGAAATTGGTACCTTTATCATTATATAAATTTTTTGTTTCATTATTTTTATTTCATAGTATCTACCTTTTAATTTAATGTTGAATTTAATATTTAAAAGGATATAATCATGGCATCTTAGCGAAATCATATTAGACCAAGACCCATTAATCCCTCTGTGTTGACTTTATAATCTCAACATCGCTCACAGGCTGTTTAGTTTGACATTGATGGGGTATGTATTTTTAAATTTTTATGAAAGAAATTATTACTTTTGCCTTCTTATTAACTTCATTGTTCAACATGTAAACTTAAAATGTAATCAGGATGTAACTACACCGATAGACAGTAGATGCAGTACTTTCACTATATTGATGGATTTAGATGGAATGCATCCTCATGTCTTAGATATACTCTAGATGACCTGTTTCTAAAAATTAGATCGTGTCAAATTCTTTCCACTTGATACTGTTTTGGTGGAGAGATGACAGTCTAAGACACATTTTCCACTTACTTGAGGGTGAGATGACCATAACATTATAGGACATAGCAATTCAAACAGGGCTATGAATTGATGGTGAACTAGTTATTGGTTCTCCTCCTTATAGATGGGTTGATATGTGTCAAAGCCTACTTAGATAGGTGCCTAGTGATAGGGATATTACGGGCTAGTTCGTGTGACTTGGCTTATTAGTCAGTTCCCAATGCCAGCTTCAGATGCATATGAGGAGTACATATTACAATACAAATGAGTTTAGTTATTTTGATTGTATAGAGAGTTATACTTAGCAGTTGTTACCCGTTGGTTTCACAGATGGCTGGATCACTGTATTTACTTTAGGTTTGGGCATGGGAAAAATTTTATTTTCTTACTCCGTCCATCCCAGATATTGGTGTGTCTTGTGATGCACTTTTAGCTGTCAGGAAATACTTTCAAAATTTTTATACTTTCATAATTTACTTCATTGTACCTCATGTGGTTTAATATCATTATCATACAGGTGGAACCAAGACAGATCATACACTCGGTTCCTAATCACAAGCTCATCAACATTAGAAGGTTGTTTGACACAGGCCAATATGACAAGGTAGTAATATTCTTTAAAATCTTCTTAATCATTTCAACACTCCACTTATAGAAGACATATTTTGTCTAATTTTGCAGATTATTTGGGAGCCCAACGACAACTATATCTTGCAAAATCTTCCATCTTATTGTTTGAAAGGTCAACATATTTGGACCGTTGTGGTATCGATTATTTGCATTCACATTGTTGAATGGCACGCTGCTGATAGGGTGTTGCGCCAATTTGGTTATAATCAGCATATTCCACGTTATCCAGACAACATTGTAGAACTTCATCACGTGGACTTATAGAGTCAACACATCGTTTGAACTGAGCACCATGCTTCATGGATTCATTTGTGGCGTAACCGAGTGCAATACATTCAACGAAGTGTTTCTGGATCGAGCAACATCCATTACCAAAGTCGTTATATGGATTGGTATCATCGAATCTCTCGACTTTGGATTGGACTACCGGGTGCATTAGTTGGAGCAACTGTGAGTTTTTCTATCTTTACATATACATATATGTGTACAAATATTTATTTACTAATTTTTTTCTTTCAAACAGAGTGATTCAATAGAGAATATTATATGAGCTACCAACATTCAAGATGCTCATCGTATAGCAATGAGTAGCCAGTGTGCTAGTGGAGAGGACCGACGTACTTCAGCTCAACCTCTAGAAGAACCCTCGGATGAGAGAGTTGAAATACTTTTAAAGGTCCCATCGAATCAACTAGATCGACATTGATGATAAACGTGCCAAACGTGTGTTCTTGTATCAGCTCCTTCCCAGTGTGATCCGATGGCGCTACCATTCTCTATCCACAGTTTTGGAGTTCCCTCGACGATGGATGATGCAAGCCATCTCAACGTGCATCATTCAATTATTGCAATCCACTGCAAAACTTTGGATTGACGTTGGCCCGTCCAATCCTGCTCCTCGGCTCTTGCACCCATCTGGTGGTGGCTTTGTGTCTAGGGAATCACCTTCGATGGTTGGTGGTTTCTCACAATTTTCGAGCCAGACACATCAATTTGTGCAACAAAATTCAACTATGCATAGACAGTCATTCGACTCATTTTTAACTGCTATGCATACTCCATTGATGTTTGCTTGTCCTTATATTGATGTTGCAGCTCGGGACATATAACAAGATTTGAACGAGTCCCTATGATGACCTGGAATTCAGCATATCGACATGGACACTCAACGTCGACAACAGCGTCATAATGTCCATCTTAGGACAATTGTTCGTAGGAATCATAATTATGAAATGTAATTTTATTATAAAATCTTGTTCTTATGAATATTTTTATATTCTAAAAATTTGTTTTATTTCATTAAATATTATTCTTCAATTTTATTAATTTTTTATTTAAAATAAAATAATTTAATAAATAATTACACATATTAAAAATTAATCTAATTACATTCAATCACTAACAAATCATTGCCTAATCATTATATTTATTTATACCTTAAATTATTAACTAATCATTACTTAAAATTTAAGTAATTAAAAATAGATGAAGTGACATTATGCCACACATCATGACATAATGTCACTTTTTACAAAAAAAAAACATTAAAAATGAAATTACTTTAAGAATAATGAAATTACTTTAAGAATCACCATGATTTGGGAAATAAGTTTTGTTTCATTTAAATTGAGAATTGTTTTTTTTATATTCTTCTTTAGGAAAAAGCCATCCTCATAATGACCCTTTAGCCTAAGTTAACTTCAGTGCTATCTAGTCCCAGAAGTCTCGTTGATTCGAACCATCCAATCGATGTTCCTATAAACATAACCAATAAAATGTTCGTTACAGTTTCTGTGAACACACTTCAGTGCTCTAATAATATCTGTGCCAGACCAAACGGGACAAGACTTGCAGCTACCCTGAATAATCTTAGTTTTGTCAAACATAAGATTTGGCTGACGTTTCTAGTCATTTTACACTTTGTATAATGAAATATTTGTAGAAGCTACCTTTCATTTTCAGTTTGCGTAAGATAAAACTCAGACCTAAACAAAAAGTTCGCAGAATATGATAAACAATTATTTGCCTGAGAAGGAAGATGAGTATGCTAAGGAATCCTGAAGCCACATGTACTTATTAATTTTAAAATCAACCTAACTGAATAAATCAAATTTTCTTCAATACTTAACCTCTACAAATATCATTAATTGAAAATTTGTTTGACCAACTTAGTAATGAATCCTTATAATAAACCATTTGATGTCCATAAGTAATCACGTAGGGTTTGAAAATGAAGATTCTTGCGCTCCATGTTGCAGCCTGTCTGCTACTTACAAGCTTTTTCCTCCATTGCCAAGGTTTGGCTCATTACAATTTTGTGGTAAGAACCATATATTATCTTAATTTCAATTTTAACACGAAGTATGCTTTGTTTTGAAACGATCACATGCACTGTTAAAGGTTAAACAAGTTCCAGCGACAAGACTGTGCAGCACGAAAGGCATATTGACTGTGAATGGACAATTTCCAGGACCAACACTTTATGTTAACAAAGGAGATATAATCACTGTGGATGTTTATAACAGAGCCAAATATAACATCACGATTCACTGGTAAGTCTTTCGTTTCATTCTTGGTTTGAAAGTTAGTTGGTGCAGAAAACCTGGAGGTAGGTTTCATTTGCAGGCATGGAGTGAATCAACCTAGAAATCCATGGTCGGATGGTCCTGAATACATCACGCAATGTCCAATTCAACCCGGAGGAAAATTCAGACAGAAAATCATTTTTTCTGTGGAGGAAGGAACTTTGTGGTGGCATGCTCATAGTGACTGGTCTCGAGCAACTGTTCATGGAGCTGTTGTTATATATCCAAAGATTGGAACCACTTATCCTTTCCCCAAACCATATGAAGAAGTTCCAATTATATTAGGTAGAATTTTCATTGTTGGTTTCTTTTGAATAACCAATGTTCGTAAATAACAACGAAATGTTTTTTGAACCCGCTGACTTTTTCCGTCTTTAGACTAGGACACCACCCCTCACGCTAAATTTTTAACGCACGAAAACAATGAGATGTAATGCAATATGGTATGGAAACAGGAGAGTGGTGGAAGCAAGAAATAATGAAGATCTATGAAGAGTTTATACATACTGGAGGAGATCCAAATGCTTCTGATGCATACACCATAAATGGCCAACCTGGTGATCTCTATCCTTGTTCCAAACCAGGTAATTAAGTCTTTCATTGCATGAAATATTTCTCATGTTAAATTGGAGAATGTAGCAATAACCTTTGAATGAAACATTTTTGGAGTATTTAGGAGACAAAATTAAAGGAAAAATCATTAAAAAAAGTAAAAGCAGAAAATATATTTCAAAAAATGTGGATTTAGTTGAATTAATTTTGAAAAATATTTTACATAAGAGTTGAATATTTTGATTAAATTTTTAAAATGATAAAATTTATTTAAGCATAGAAGGTTTAGTCTATAAAGAAATAACACAAATTATTGAAAATTAAAATTAAAATAATCTATAAAGAATGAGAGAAATCATTCAATGAAGAAACCTTTAAAAATAAATTTGTACTTTTATAAAATAATTAATTAGATATGAAAGAATATAGAGATGGAAAAGATTACATGATCAACTTGACCATAAATATAAATGTAATTTATTTAAGTAGAGAAGGTTTAGTCAAAAAATTAATGTAGATTGATAGAAACTAATTTCGTGTGAAATGACATTTACCAATAGAATCAAATGCTTGCTGCAGAGATTGCCTCTAAATCTAAAGTTACCAAAAAAAATTATTATGAGATTATCTTTTCTTATTTATAGTGCTGAAAATTCGTATAAGCTATGTTGCAATCGTGTCATGTTATTTTTTTCTTATTAAATATTATTATTTTTTTATACAAACAATGTCAAAATTGAATTCTTATCATTTGGATTGTGTTATAAACGTATATGTCGAACTTGGAGAACATTAGAAAGATTTACCTTGAGTGTGTGACTGGTGAGAGACAGAAATGATAAGAGAGTCTAATATCACATCTTTATTTAATACGTTTATGTATTGAGTTATACATTTACCACTTATAAATACTTCACACGCAGCACAACTCATTAATGTAAGATACACACTTGTTTCTAACAATCACTCACAAATCATATTAACCGTGTCAAAACCGTATCATGTCATTTTTTTATCAATACCATTTTTTTATAACAAAATAATATAAAAATTAAATTTATATATAATTATGTAATTATAATATTCTTTCTATATTGTCAACAATAATTATTTCACACGTTTTTTAAATGTTAAAATTTTTAAGTCCAAAAGTAAGATACTCAAATGGTTATCCTCCAATAAGAATATAATTATTTCAATCTAAAAGTAATTTCAAATCTGCTGGTAACAATTACCAAATCAATTAGACTTTACCTTTTCAAAATTGACTAATTATATATCAATTTAATGAGCTTAGAGTTTACTAGTCAACTCTACTACTATAGGCAGTTGAATTCTGAGTGGGAGACAAATAAAATAATTCACCAATTAATTTTAATTTAGGGCTGATAATTTTTGACCGATAACATGATTTGTAAATATACAATTATCATACAATACAAATGATATATATTCAATTTTTGTAAATTTTATGTTAAATAATAATATTTAATAAAACAAAGAGATATAATTACGATCCTCCTAACCGAATTGCTAACCCTAATGGTGGTTTGAAAATGCAGACACATACAAGCTGATGCTCCAACAAGGGAAGACATATCTACTACGAATAATCAATGCAGCAATGCAAGACGTCCTCTTCTTCTCCATCGCAAATCACAACCTCACCATTGTAGGATCTGACGCTGCCTACACAAAACCATTCTCAACCAATTACATTACAATCTCTCCAGGCCAAACAATTGATGCCTTACTTGAAGCTGACCAACCTCCTAATCATCTCTATTACATGGCAGCAAGAGTTTACAATGGCAATAGTGGAATCACAATTGATAACACCACCACCACCGCCACTATTCAATACTTCAATTTCAGTACTCCCACTTCTCCTCCAATTTTTCCTTATCTTCCTCCTTATAACGACACACTTGCCTCGGTTAGCTTCACTGCTAGTCTCAGAAGTCTCGCAGATTCCGACCATCCAATCCAAGTTCCTATAAACATAACCACCAAAATGTTTGTAACAGTTTCTGTAAACACACTCCCGTGCCCTAATAATACCTGTGCCGGACCAAATGGAACAAGACTTGCTGCAAGTCTGAATAATCTTAGCTTTGTGAACCCTTATGTAGATGTGTTAGAAGCATATTATTATCACAAAAAAGGAATATTCGGAACCAAGTTTCCGAATTTTCCTCCATTGGCATTTGATTTCACAGCTGAGTATCTGCCATTATACTTGGAAACATCGAATCCTGTCACGGAAGTGAAGTTGTTGGAGTTCAATGAAAATTTGGAGATAGTTTTCCAGGGAACAAACTTGGTAGCTGGGACTGATCATCCTATGCACTTCCATGGATTTAGCTTTTATGTTGTAGGGCTAGGACTTGGAAATTTTGACGAGGAGAAGGATCCTCTCGGATATAATCTTGTTGACCCTCCTCTAAAAAATACCATTGCCGTGCCGATTAATGGCTGGACTACTATCAGATTCCAAGCAAACAATCCAGGTGCGTTTGGTAGATCTTATGATCCATATTTAGCCTTTTGTGATAGCTAATTATTAGATATTAGTATTTCAATGTATTTATACAAGCATTATAACAATATTATCAGAAGCAATTGATGATCGAATCGGGAAACGAATGGTTGGTCCACTAGTTTATCTGGTGGGTTATTGGTCGAACCAGTAATTTTAAAAAAATATAAAATAAATAAATAAATATAAATACAAAAATTTTTAATTTTTAAAATTGTTTATTTTTTTCTTTTCAATTCTTAAAATCAGTTTGGTTTACGATTCACTAATTTTTTACTGGTTTAATATTTGTTTACATGCAACCCAATTTGAATGGTAATACCGGACCTAACAAATGGACAATTCATTGGTTTATTGATTTAGTCGGTCGATTCGGTCCAATTTTTATAACACCAATTTTAACTTGTATTGTTTTTTAAAATGTTGATAGGAGTGTGGTATGTGCATTGTCACCTGGACAGGCATATGGTATGGGGCATGAACACGGTATTGATTGTCAAGGAAGGAGAAACTCCAGAATCACGCATGTTACCTCCACCTCATGACATGCCACATTGCTGAAAATTTTCCATTGCCAGTTATTTCTATTTTGATATTTATAATCAACAGATGTGTTTTGAATATTAATTTATAGTGAAGTGATGAGCTGCACACAAATGATTTTGGAGTATATATATTTATTCTAAATAATCCATTGTAGTCCAGCGTTTTGGATGTCTGGAGTCTAAGGTTGGAGCCTTGTGTTGGAATAATTTTCAATTTCATTTGAAATTTACTCTTCTGTTTTTCTTTTGTAAAACTTTTGGGGTTCTCTCTATATTATGTGGAATCTACAAAGTTAAACGTGCTTGTCCATTAATGAAAGAGTCTTGACTTAATCTTTGTACTACTATTTTAGTGAGGGCACCAAGTTCAACGAGCTAATGATAATAACTTCTAACCCATAAATTTGACGATAATCGGTAGAGATACCACTCATATTCAAGCTGACGAAACTTGTACAGTTATATCTCTAACTGTTATAAAACTAATACTAGAAATATAGGACGTGAAAGAATAGTTAGATAAAAGGGTATTTATAGAGAGCAATAACATAATAACGACTATTTTCTGCTCAAATAAACAAAATTACGATGTTAGAATTCTTATTCGTTTATTTATTTCTTAATTATAATTTGTTAATCATGTCACTCTCTCTCTATATAGGGCTGTAAACGAACCGAGCCGAACCGAGTTTTGGAGTGTTCAAGCTCGGTTCATTTAAAATTTCATGATTACGAGCTCGAGCCGAGCTTTCTTGACGAGATCTTGTTCAAGCTCGGTTCATTTAAAGCTCGCGAGCTAATGAGCTTGTTCACGAGCTTTACCGAGACTGACTGAACAAAAATTAAAATATAATTTTTCTCGATAAGGAAAGAACGACTGAATGACAAAAGAGACACAACAATAAGTGACGAGTTTGGAGGTCTATAAGGCAGTAGTCGTGAAAGTAGAGAGACGTAGAAAACAATCTAAAAGTG
>CANYCX010437072.1:0-28424 GCA_948193385.1 Breynia disticha f. nivosa
CTTGCTGTAACATTAAAAATGTTGCAGGCAACAATCAAGAAAGCAATGCTTCTTCTACAATTCATGTCCCAATATATTTTGCTCCATTATTTTGTTTCTGCAATTTATTTGAACATTCAAGTTTGCTTTCCTTGTTCTACTGCCATCAAAAAACAATGTTGGATTCTATATCATCAACCATTTAACTTCTAGTTGTAAATACAAGAAAAACCAAAATAAACGAACTAAAAATAATTTAAAAAATATAAAAATCGAGCGGTGATATGAAATTACATCAAAAAAGATAAATGAATTTTGACCCGTAAATAGACCGAAAAATCAATATGCTTGATTATTGAATATTAGTTGCACATTTTTATTACAATTTCTACCAAGCATTTTTTGCTAAATTATATTAAAAAAATATTGATTTTTCGGTCCAACGAATTAAGTCGGTCCGAATTTTAAAACATCGTCACAAACCACTCAAATATGTTACGAATTTCTATCACAATCCTAAACAAACCAATAATTTTTTTGTCAAAATGTAAAATGAAAGCTATCTTTAAGATTTTTTTTTTTAAATTTTTTTGATCTGAACTCCGGGTATTTCGGACACATTGGCCGAGACTAATCCGGGTTCACGGCTCCTCCGTCACAGGGAGGACTCTCTTCGAACTCGAACCTGGGTTTAAGCTTTCATGAGAGGGTTGGATTATCAGTCCAACCAACACTTCGTGGTTTTTTTTTGTAAAATTTGATAAATCTTTAATGTAACATTCAGCAGAAACGACACAGTTTGATTTCCTCAAACAAGTCAAATCCCAGGCCTATTTCCGTCATTTCACCGCAAATCCGAAGCAAGACAAAAACGACACCGCATGACTCCAAACCCAAATTCAAAATCCAAATACATTCCGCGCTTTCATTTTCACTACCACACCAGTCTCATATGCCACCTCACCGCAATGTCGTCGGCGGAGAAGATTCTAGTCAGCATTTTCGAAAGAAAAAACTCTATTATCAAACAAATCAAACAGCAGTCACAATCCTTCGATCATTATCTCGCTTCTACGTGTATCCTTCAAGGAATTCAACTTCCTCCTTGGATTTTCTCCAATGAGGGTTCCAGCGGTATCTTTTTTGACCTTCTTGCGCCTCCGTGAGATTAAGCTGTGTGAATTGTTGTAATTATGCGAGATTTGAACCATTTAGGAGAGTGAAATTGTAGTGAAATTGATTATGCATTGTTATTATCTAAGAGGTTTAGAGTGTGGATTTGAAGTTTTTAGTTGCGGTTTTAGTTATTTTGTTTTTTTTTGTTTAATTGATTTTAGTATTTAAGTTCAGTGAGTTTGGATTTATATGTGGATTGATTTTAGGGATTGAAATTGATCATGAATAGTTAATAGAGTGGAAATGTTGTGATTTCGTGATTCAGAGGGTGAGATGAATATTTTGTTGCGATTCTAGGATTTTTTTTAAAAATTTTAGAAGTTGGTTGAAAGTGAGTTGAATTTTATGAGAATTGACTTTGTAGTATTTAAAATTGCATGTAAATTGTCAATAGAATGAAATGATGCTGTGATTATAGTTTGGTAGTTTGTGTAAATAATTATTGTTAATTTGACTAAGGAATTTTGTTTTGATTTGTCAAATTGCGACAGAGTTTAAGAAAGAGGATATTATATCAGGGCTTCTACTGCCACTTCCTCAGCCTTCGGTCTATTTCTCTGGTTGTGTCAGCCGATTTGGTGAATCAACTGTTACTGCTTTCAATAAGAACTATGCAGGCAATAGGTTGTCTGTTGCTCCTCAGTTTGCTGATGAAGCTCCGTGTACTTCGCGTGCAGCTGAAGAATTGGATGTTAGTGTTTCTCACTATTCATGTGTGCCAACTGTTATGATTGATGATGGGATTGGTGAAGGCAATAAGTTGTCTGTTATTCCTCAGTTTTCTAGTGAAGCTCCATGTACCTCACATGCGGCTGAGCAAATAGATGTTAGTGTTTCACAGCGAATGCCAACGGTTGATGATGGGTTCAATGCAGGCAGTAGGTTATCTCTTGTTCCTCAGTCTGCAGATGAAGCTCCATGTACCTCACATGCAGCTGAAGACTTAGGTGTCAGTGTTTCTTCTCCACTAGAGTGTGGAGGTGTTGAGAATAACATCCAAGGTCATCTTCAGTCATTGGTCAGAATTCAGAGGTCAAAGTCAAGGCAAAAAGCTCTAGAGCTTCGGAACAGTGCAAATGCAGCGAGGAACTCTTCACGAAATGAAGACAATTTGGATGGCTTTCACAGACGAATTGAGGGATCAGGAGTTGTTTCTCTACGTTATGACCATGCTGATGAAGCAGAATTGTGTGAGCCTGTAACTTCTGAGAATGAGACTTGCATAGAAGAAGCAGCAAAGGCTAGTGAATTTGGAAGTTGCTGTCCACAAGTTGACTCGTTGAATGAGCAATGCAATGTGGATGACCCTACCAATATTGCCAAAAAAGATGGCTTCGTAGTGTACTCGAACAAATCAACAGAAACTAATAATTTTACGGTGTTGCAGCAACCTGTCAATTCTTCTGTTTATGCTAATGCAAATTGTGCAACAGAAGAAATAGGCACCGGTGATTGCAGAGACTACAAACAAAATTGTATTATCAATTCCAGTGGAATTCTAAAGTTTGAAACTTCTGGTAGACTGCTTACTTCTGCTAAAGAACCCTGTAATGTATCTAAATCTTGTCACAGTGCCAACCAAGCTAGATATGAATCAATTTCTGGGTCAGCGGAGCAGCCTAGTTTTGTTGATGGGTGGTTACAGTCAGATAAAGTGCCTGCTGTCAGTGTTAAAAGCATCAGAGTTAAGGAAGTAAAACAAGGGACCAAGCGGTGCAATGAGAATGATAGAAGCACTTATATTGGAAGAGTAACAAGATCTAGAAGTTGTAGACAAAAGCCTATATTGGTCAGTGATTGTTTAAACTTGGGTGGATCTACCAGTAATGCATACAAAGGTGGCGATGACAGGACAAAAGCAACAACTTACGCACCAATTTTAGCACATTTTGACCTCAACAATGAGAGTAGCAATCTGAAAGAAAACACATTTTGCTCTGAGAGTAACAAAGAAGAGGTCAGCCATGTTAGTAGCAGTAGATCTAGAAGCTGTGCCAAATCAATCAAGTCCACAAGCAATTGTTCTAATATAGATTGCTTTTCTGGCAAAAATTATAGGTGTAGTGTTGGAAAATCGAAACAGCAGTTCAATCCTGTTGACGGATCAATGACTGCAATAGAAGATATGGCTGTGGCTGGCAAGAGTTGTGGAGTGGAAGGAAGGGTTTTGAATGACAAAAATATTGATGATGGAACTGATGCAAGTAGTGGTAGGTTAAATGCATATAGAAGTTCTGGGCATCACACTGTAAACCTTGAACAGCTACCAATGGAGGAAAATGCTTCAAACATAGCTAAGCCTACATGTTCAGATGTACCCCAGCTTTCATGTTCTGGTCAGGAAGAAGCAGCTGACTTCCAGAAAGCCTTGCTAAGTGGACAAAATATCTTGCCTTTTACTGAATGCAGTAATTTTGTTGACTTGACAAGATATAATGTGTCTATCATGGAGACTGAAATAGATAGCGCTAAGAGAGTTGAAGTTTATCCTATTGTTTCTGGGACTTCTTCAGTTGAATCTAGCCCAGGACTGGAATATGATGTGATTGTAGCAGACTCTGACATAAAGTCTGCTGGGCAAGTTCATCCTTGTTCTCTTGATTCTGATTCTGCACCAGATGGTGCTGGCCTTAGAATGGAGACCTTTGACTCAATACCATCTTTTGAACGTGCTGTGCTGAAGCCTAAGGAGCTTCATTTTGATGATGGTCAAGATTTCTGCTTGACTGAAACTTGTGATCTTGAGTTGGAGAGTAAAGAAAAGAATATGCCAGCAGAAAAGCGATCCTCTATTTCGCATAATATCCTACATAATATGACATTTGTCAACTATGAAGAAAAATCCACTTCACTTGCCGAAACGCCTCTAACAAAGGAGCAAGAATTATCTATGGGAGTGAAACTGAAGAATGCTCCATTTGCAGCTCATTTGGAGAACTCTGCTAAACTGGTACATGGCAGAAGTTTTAACTCAGAACAAAGGGATATGGATGTATCCCATTTTGAAAATCAAATTGCAGATCCATGCTTCGAAGGTTCATGGCCTTTTTGTAAGGAGGCACAGAATGGAGGTGAATTTAGCAATGAACTTTCTGTCCCTGCAAGTGGGATAATAGAACCATTTCAGTGTAATCAAACTGAACATGTAAGTAGCTGTGTAATTGTTATGGAAAGTATTGACGTCATCCTACAAATTTTAAACGGTTGATGGTTCATGTTCCAGGATGTTGTGCAGTCAACTGAAGATGAAGGGAAGCTTCAGAATGCACATTTGTACATAGCAAACCAACCTGACCTCATAACTCCTAATCTCAAAGCTGAAAAGGTATTCCTCTCTTTGTGTTTTTATTGTTATTTTATGTTTAGAATTTTCAGAATTTGAGAAATGTTTTATTTTTTTGTTAGTGATATTGGTATGGGTTTTGATTTGAAAAATATATGGTCATGGTAATGTTAAAAAGAAATGCCCCTCCAAATTAATTTTGAATAATTAATACTTGTTTTATGAGCTCTGAATCTGCTGTTCTGAAAGCTTTGAGCAGATTTTTGTAACTCTAGCTGGCTTAAGAGGGCTACATTTTTCACGTGTCGTGTGGCAGGATCAACGTTGCTCTGACGTGAGGGATAGAAGTGCAAGTGTTTCTTTGTTGAAAGAACACCTAGAGGCATTTTCAGTTTCAAGTCCGACAGAACCAGTTGTAGATTGGGTTTCTCAAGCTTTACTGACAAGGACAGGGAAAGAGGCAAACTCTATTAGCAGAGCCTTAGATGCCAGTGCTCAGGATGTAGCGGAAGAGAACAAAGCTCATTTTCAGCTTGAAGATAAATTTGAACCAGGAAGTACAGAACCATTGATTGACAGTGTGGAAATTGATATAGAAGCAAGTAGAAACTTATCAAGTATTTCATTCATGTCTCCGTATAATGAATCCCAGATATTGATTAGTGCTGATCAAAACATGCCCGAGCTTGAAGGGTTTGTTATGGGAACGGATGATGAACGTAGCGACATTATTGATAATGGAGTTGACTTTGCGAATGTGGGATATCCAAGTATTGGATTAGAACGTGCAAGTTTTATGGAGCAGCTATGCAAATCTGCTTGTCTGCGCACACCCCTATCCCGTCTTCCGACCACATTAGGATTGCATAAGAAGTCGAGTTTATATCAATCAACCCCGGCTGGACTGTTGGAGGGTTTGAAGACAATGAACACCCCTACTTTCAATGCTGATATTTCCATGCAATTTGAGGCTAGTTGTAATGACGAACACAACTTCGTTTTTCCTGGAAGCTCAAGTTCTGATTGTTTACCATCTTCTAGTTCTCAATCTTCATGGGATATCAAGAACCCTTTTGTCTCCCCAGTTGGAGAGTTCTGGACTGGAATCACATCTAAATCTGGCAGTTCAGGAAAGAGATTGAGCTCAAATCATGAGCTTCCCTCTATCAGTGAAGAAAATGAATGTACGGATGAAATGACCAAGGCATTTCAGGAAGACACAGTAACAGAAGATGATAGAACAGTCAAAAGAGAACCACTTGTCGATATCAGAAATAGCTTAAATCCTCTACTACCTGTTTGTGAGAGTGACGTACTTGAGGATCGGTATAGTGTTGCATGTGTGAACCAGAAGGACTATGGACGAAACCATGTTAGCCAGTCAAAGGAGAATGAGAGATTGCTGAGAAGCAATGTCAAGAGGGCCAATGGTTCACTCAATAGCAGAGCCAAATTATCCGAAACATTCAGTTTGAAAAGAGAAAATTCACACATCCCTAGAAGGGAGTCGAAACGTAACAATATTGTGTCGAATATTACTTCATTTATTCCATTGGTGCAAAAACAAGCAGATGCCAACATTACTGGTAATGTCTTAATCTTCTCTTTTTACTCTTCTTACCTTGAAAATCTGCAAGCATCTAGTGGTTCTTCAACTGAAACTTAAATCTTATCATTTGTGTACTTTCAGAAGAAAGTAAAGAAGTTAATGCACTGGGGTCTGGTATCATAGTAATTAAATTATCCTTTTTCCGGAAACTTGAGGTTTCCATTGAAAATAGAGTTGACTTTTAACATGTTTCGATTAGTTTCGATGTTGTTTTGCTGGGAAGAATATTTGCTGAAACTTTGTCCTCTTATGTTTCTTTCAATTGGTCATGCTTCTTTGTAATTGTTTATGGTTTTCCTTTAGGTAAAAGGGATGTGAAAGTGAAATCCCTGGAGGTTGCTGAGGTTGCAAGACGTAATCTGGAAAAAAGAGAGAATGATAGGAAGATGAGGAAGGAAGCTCTTCAACGGGAGAGAGCACAAAAGGAGCAAGTGAATTTAAAGCGGGTGGAGGTAGATAAGGAAAAGAAAGAAGAAGAGCGGAAGAAAAAGCTGGCTGATAATGCAGCGAAAAAAAGACAGAGAGAAGAAGAAGAAAAGAAAGAAAGGGAGAGAAAAAGAAAGTGTGTTGAGGAAAAAAGAAGGCAGATGGCAGAAGAAGAGGAAAGGAGGTTACGTACCAAGAAGGAAAACAAGGAATTAAAATTCCGTGCTGCAGTATGATCTCTTATGCTCTAAAATTGTTTTCAGTTTGTTATGTTTTCTTATAGTACCTTAACAGTGTGAACATCTTATTAAGGAAAAGAAGGCACTTGAGAACAAGGAACCTCGAAACAGATTGCAAAAACATGAAAATATGGAAAAAGCAAAGGGAGATAATAATCTTGTGGAAGTTCCGGAGACTGAGCCTACTGAGGCTGTGGCTGGGGCTGGGGCTGGGGCTTCTACAGATAACATTAGAGAAGTAAGCATTGTTCTTAGAAGCTCTGAGGAATCGAGTGATTGTGGCGAAAAGCTACAGGTAGAATATCTGTTACCTTCGTTTAAGCCTTCTCCAATATGTTCTTTCAATTTTTTGTGTAGTTGAAAAGATGTCTAATATAAAAACACAAATAATATAGCAAAATAAATTCTGCTCTCACCGAAGTCAATTTATTCACTTACTATAAGTACTAGTTGAACATTTCTTGTTTGACGCTTGAGATGAGATGACTTCACTTTGGCTGCTATTCAGCGTACTTGCATTGCATCCAGTGTAAGGGAGAATGGACGTGGGTAATCAATTTTTCTTACAAGATCTGAAAGAAGACTCTTTATGTGCCTACTTTCTAATTTGCTGTTTTTTTGGTTAACTGTGTATAGTATTATGAAGTGCTACAATGTATTAACGTCCTGAATTACTGTAGGTAATGAGCCAAACTTTTGAGGCAATGGACAACAACTTGGAGTTAAATAAAATCGATGAGAAATCATATGAGATTTCTCCATACAAAAGTTCAGACGATGAAGAAGATGATGATGAAGAAGAAGATTTCCGCAAAAGTAAATTTGTTCCTTCATGGAGCAGGTGTGTTAACTCGTTTTTTCCATGTATTACTGAAATGCCAATAAAAAATTTACATTGAAATTCGAAACGTAGATATATGTTTAGATAATTATTACACAGTTATGGAATATTAACGAGTCATGTTCATGATGATGACAATGAAAAACCAATAGTGAAAAAGACTTAAACATAAGGCATATATAAGTTTTTGCTTGTTTCGTGCAGTAAAAATCATCTGGCTACCATTGTATCTTCCCAGCAGAAGATTGATCCGGAGTCAATTTTCATCCCTGATAGCTTTTGTAATATAACTGAAGGTAATCTTCTTCTACGTTACAATATCATGAAGTTTACATCTCTTGCACTAAACTAAATTTGTGTCCTTTTGTAGTTCTTCTGCCCAGAAGGCTTCAGCAAAATTTAGCTGCAAAATAAAGCCATGTGCTGCAACTTCCGGTTGAAGGACTATGGTACTGACAACTCATCGCATTTCTCTTTGCTTTTTTCCCTTCAAGTCGGAAAAGAATTCTATTGCCTTGATTCTAGTTGTCTATACTGGTCAGAGTTATCCAATTAATACTGCAAATTTAGGATTATTGTTCTTAATTTGCTTTAAGGGAACTCTTAGTTTGCACATTTTTACCATGAAAAGTCTTGTCACCATATTCAGGGATTTAAAGAAATGAAGTTAATTCAGTGATTGTTTCAACTTTGTTGGCAGATTTCATGAGAGCATTTTGTTCCGGATACGAGGACCTTGAAGCTTCAGAGAGAATACGCATCTGTAGCCGGGATTATTCTTTTTGGTAATGTATAAATGTACATACGCACTGAGCATCATAGGTTAGATTTTGAGCAGCCTTGAGCCTAATTAACTATCTCATTTTGAGTACCCTAGTCAGCAACCCAAATCATTAATGTATTTTCTTTGCTTATTTAGTGATTAAAGTAAATAGAGCACACCATTTGTCTTAAAAGTTCTCATTTTCTTCCAAGATGAAATAGTCTGATTTGCAGATTTAGCCTTTCAAATTTTCATTGTTTGACATTTTAGCCGGTGCCATTATTTTTCGGCCTAATCCGGATTAGGGATGATGATGAAGATTTGCAGTCTCTGGCTTGGAATAGAATAAAGGGTAAAACACTTTATCGTCTTGTGTTGTATGCATATCTATTCTTCAGTCTTTGTGTTTTTTCAAATAATTAAGACGTGTTTTTTCAAATAATTAAGACAATCTTCACTTTTCATAAATTAATTCAAGTTAAGATTTCTGTTAATTTTGCAGACGTGATGTCTGCACATTAATAAAATTGACAGAAATTTTAATATGAATTAACTTATGAAAAATTCGAAATTGTTGCTACAATTGTTTGAAAAAAACGTAGGACCTGAGAACATAGACATCAACGCATAATACCCTGGAATCAATTGTGAAACAATGTTGTATTAGGCCTATTTTTGGCTAATATTTCTTAAATCTGATGGCTCAGAAGCTTTCAAACATATGACTCTGATTTCCAATTCATCATGAAATGTGTTAAATAATGTGTTCCTATCATGTGTTTGGTCTTCCCTGGTATCTGGTCAAAAATGATTTGCACTGTGCAACGGCTATCTGACGTTGCTTTCAATTGAAAATGGACCCAAAATTCACATGGCTTTGTCACATTCCTAAAGTCTTGCATGTTGCACTTTTCATCCTGCAGGATTCGGTTGTACAGATATTTATAATTAAAGATTTATGAAAGCAAGCATAAAGGTAAATCTTCTGTACCAATGTTTAAAATACTTCACCCACTAATTAAGAACTCCATTTTCTATTGAAAATTTGTTGTTGATTCATTCATATCAGTTAATTTTTAAATAATAGACGATAAATCAGTAAGATTGACAAAAAATTTAACTCAAATTAATTTATTAAAAACAACTCGAAAATCACTAGTATTATTTAAAAATACATATGAACGGAAAAATATATATACGATGATAAAGTATTTAAAATTTAGTATGACACATCCTATGGAATTCAGTGCCCAGAGAATCCTAACAGTAGCTCATGTTCAAGCACTTCACATTGGTTTAAGGCAGTTAATGCATCAAACGAATGAATCGTAATCTTGAACGTGACGTGGATTTTGCCTTAAACGCTGTCGTTTTAATCCCCAACACTCCCAAAACACACCATTTATAACCGTTAATACACCCACGCGCCCATGTCTTCCTACCGTTAACACCCCATTTTCCCACCCAAATCAAACCATTCCCACCACCTCCACCAACTATATTCTTCCTTCCATCTCTCAATCATTTCCAAAGACTCCAACTTTCCCACATTCCACCCATGAAAACCCCTAACCCACCAATCTTTACTCATCCAAGAACCCTTCTGTTCTTCCTCCTCATCGCCACATCACTCCCTTTTCTTGATTCAACTAAAGATACAATCTTTGAGTTCTCTTCGTTAACTCTAAGGAACCTCACTCTTCTTGGCGACTCGTATCTTAGAAGTGGTGTTGTTGGTCTCACTAGAGATGTTACTGTTCCGTCTTCGAGCTCTGGAACTGTTATTTACAATAACCCCATTCACTTCTTTGATTCTGATACTAATGTGACTGCTGGGTTCTCCACGAAGTTTGCCTTTTCGATTACTAATGTCAATCCGAGTTCTTTTGGGGATGGTTTGACTTTTTTTCTCTCGCGAGATAATCAGACTTTGGGGAGTTCTGGTGGGTATTTGGGTCTGGTTAACTCTTCTTTGTTGACGAAGAATAGTTTTGTTGCAATTGAATTTGATACGCGGCTTGATGATCATTTTGATGATCCTAATGGAAACCATGTTGGTTTGGATATTGATAGTCTTATTTCGATAAAAACTGCTGATTCAATGCTTCAAGATGTTGATTTGAAAAGTGGGAATTCAATCACTGCTTGGATTGAGTACAAGAATGATGTGAAGAGATTGAACGTTTTCTTGGGTTACAGTGATGTTAAACCTGCAAAGCCTTTATTGAATGTGAATATTGATCTCTCTGGTTATCTCAGAGAGCCTATGTATATCGGTTTTTCGGGTTCTACAGAAGGAAGTACTGAGCTTCATTTGATTGAGAAATGGAGTTTTAAGACTAGAGGATTTGGTCCTGAGCTTCACAATGTGTCTGATAATTCAGTGATTGTTCCAAAACCTGATATTCCTATACCGAATTCGGGAAATAAGCATCCTAAAAGGCTTGGCTTGGGGCTTGGAATTGCTTTTCCTGCTTTTTTCTGTATGTTTCTTGTTGGCTTTGGTTATATTACGGTCAAGAAATGGAAGAAAGTGAAGAGGGTTAAGAGTTTGAAAGCAGAGTTAGTGACAGGGCCAAGAGAGTTTAGTTATAAAGAGCTGAGTGCAGCCACAAAAGGGTTTCATTCAAGTAGGTTAATTGGGAGAGGTTCATTTGGGAATGTTTATAAAGCCTACATCAAGAGTTCAGATTCTTTTGCTGCAGTGAAAAGATCAAAGCATTCACATGAAGGTAAAACTGAATTTCTTGCTGAATTGTCAATAATTGCTTGTTTGAGACACAAGAATTTGGTTCAACTTCAAGGTTGGTGTATTGAAAAAGATGAATTGCTTCTTGTTTATGACTATATGCCTCATGGTAGTCTTGACAAGGTTCTGTATCCAGAAATTGATCATTCCACATTGTTAACTTGGTCTGGTAGGCTAAACATTGCAGTTGGTTTAGCTTCTGTGTTGACTTATTTGCATCAAGAATGTGAACAGCAAGTCATTCACAGAGACATAAAAACCAGCAACATAATGCTTGATGCAAACTTCAACGCCCGGCTCGGCGATTTCGGATTGGCAAGGTTGATGGATCATGACAAGAGCCCTGTCTCAACTCTGACAGCAGGAACAATGGGATACCTAGCTCCTGAGTACCTCCACTACGGGAAGGCGACCGAAATGACCGACGTGTTCAGCTACGGCGTGGTAATCCTGGAAGTGGCATGTGGGAAGAGACCAATTGTGAAAGAATCAAACACAGAGAAGATGGTGAACTTGGTGGATTGGGTTTGGGAACTTCACGGGGAAGGAAGGATCATTGAGGCAGCTGATGCAAGGTTGAATGGAGAGTTTCCTGAGGAAGAAATGAAGAGTTTGTTGCTTGTGGGATTGAGTTGTGCAAATCCTGATAGCTCAGAGAGACCTACAATGAGAAGAGTTCTGCAAATTCTTAATGGTGAAGCTGAACCTGTAACTGTTCCAAAGATGAAACCAACTCTAACCTTCTCTTGTGGCTTGGCTTTAACACTTGAAGACATTGTTTCTGACTGTGAATAAGTTTGAAAAAAGAAAATGGGATTGCCATAGATCATTTCTCACAGTTATCTCAATTGTTTTGATTGTTTCATTCTTAGTTTGGTGGTTTTGTTAATATATTTCTTCAGTTTCTGATTCTGGAAATGTTCAAGCCTTCTGTTCTTGTTCCTAAAACTGAATTTTCAATTCTAAATTATAAAAATATGGATTTCACAAATTCAAAGTATTAATAAGATATATGAAAATTCAATGATAACCATTAAAATTAAATGTCAAACTCAGAAATATTTTTCGATTGGAGCACAATATTATAGCAATTTGTTTTACAAAACCACACTTTGATTTCGGACCCTCAACTTGCATTTGAATTAATACACAATTTAAACAACCATATATTATGGTTTTGAAACTTGTTTGACAAAAAAAGTTGAATTTATCGTTATAAATAATTTATTTTTGTAAAACTTAATTAAAAATATTTTTTTATAGTACTGTTATATGGATGTAACCAACGAATGAATGTTGTTCGGTACGAATCACTGACCCATCTAAGTCCGTCCCTAAATAAATTATATGTCTATTATAGATGAAAAGAGTCTATAATAGGAAAATGAAAGTGATGGAATGGGACCATTTGGGTGTAATTATAACTTGATATGAAAATCATGATGAGACAAATCAAAAAATTCCATGTAAATAATACAAATCTTGTCACATTCTAATTTCCAATAAAAGAAGGTCATTTTAAAAATCCATATTTTCCCAAAAATGGAAAAAAGGCCCTCAATTTCCAAACTAGTGCATATTCTCATTTATTTACATGTTTCTACCAGTTTTCGAGATTTTTATTGTGAGATCACTAAAACAAGATGTAATGAATCTGAATTTTATCACTGCTACGTACACTTGAAATCGAGATCACTGGTTAAATCCACGCCAATTGTTCTACGCGCTACCATACTCGTAATATAATTGACAGTCACTTCCTGCTTACTCTTACTTCACTTGCATGCATTCCTCTCTTCTTCCTTATTCTTCACTTGATTTTTCCAAATTTGTAAACCCTTTCTTTTATTCACCAACTAATTTTTACCACTAAACTCATCTTTAATCAGACAGTTATTATTCATTTATTCTGTAATTAATGAGATGCCATTTCAATATTACGTGACATGACACATGAAATTTTATATTAAAATTGTGTTTTGCATTGGATTATTCAACAAATTATAATAAATTCTGTTAGGACAATGTGTTTGGTTGTAATAAGGATGCTCAAATCTGCAAGAGAAGCACTGCTTAACCTTTTCATAACCCCAAAGATAAGAACTTGGAGGGGAAATTACCATGCAAGAAGATAATGATACTTATACCTCAAGATAAAAAATTGTTGCAAGACGATATCTTAAGAGTAGACACAACAAAGAAACGACTGATCCCGTCACCTCTCTGATCCTTTGTTTCGGCACTCGTTAATGCGCGGCGGCGCGCATGAGGAAGCGTTTGAATGATTGGTTGAGAATGATGACAGAAGAAGAGAAAGCACATTCCACCAAAAGCAAAGACTCCTTGAACTTGTGGCGGCTTGTGCTCCCTCTCTTCTGTCAACATTCTCGTTCATCTTCCTCATTTCTATCTTCTTCCCTTACTTCATCACCTTCTGCCAATCAAAACCATGATTTGTAATCAGCCAAGAATGATTCTCATGGAGTTGTATCCCATTAACCGAGTTTCAACTCAGTAACAATATTGTTGTTTTCTATGAATAATAATACATTATGTGATTTTCTTAATTTACGAAACCCGTATGTTCTCTTCGTTAATATATAACATTCTGTCGGATCGCGCGACTATAATATCGGAAATAATACATACCTTGGCACATGTAAGAAAGAACAAACTCATCGAGCCTCCAACTTTGAGGATTCTCATGTTGTTAATGGGATCAAACCACAATTCAAAACCCTACTTTCAAGAGAAGAAGATCCAGTTTTTCCAAGAAACTTAAACTTAAAAATAGCCATTTTTGCAAAACAAAAACAAATGAATGGTATTTTTGAAAACTCTCATACAGAAGTGCAGCTCCATGAGAATCATCCTTGGTCTTCTTATAGCGATTCAGTCACCGGCTATAGCCGGTAAAGTCATCAAAATGGCTAAATAAGGTTGTATTCATAATTTGTCTTGTATGACTTGGCAGCTTGCACTGAAAAATAGAGATTCTTAAGAGGAATTACAATTAAAATCTCAAATTTATTTTATGGCTAAAAGAAGATTATTTGGATTCTCAGAAAAAATGGTAGATTTACTCTGTAAGGTAAGAAAGAAGCTGTGGAAGAAAGGTCATAAATGAGGGAGCAAATATAGATAGGACGGTGACCGGCTGCAGGAGGTGTGACATAAGAGAAATTGTCTATTTTTTCTTGCTTGATTATGACAATTTGATGAGGTTTTTACGTTTCAAATATCAATTACTAACAACTTTCTTTTTTTAATCCAAATCTCACTCGTATTAAATCGACAAATCAGCTGCTGACGCAGCAACGATAGAGTCTGGAGTTGACGACCCCAAACGTATCGATCTGTAAAATAATTTGTAAATACTAATAGCATTTTTATGTCACATTTATTTGCAATTTAATGACATTCATTTTTATGTCACACTTTTAACTTTAAAATGTTAAAAGTGTAAATTTTTTTAAGTATAAAAAATCTTGAAGAGCTTTTTTTTACCTTAATTATAAAAAATAATAAATTATATAATAATATTTTTAGGTGCAGGGGGCCAAAAGCAATCTCGTAATATTCCTAGTTCCGCTACTACCTACATTTAACGTATAAGCATCTTCATACGCCAAACAAATTAACTCTACGTAAACAAACACGAAGACAAATGGGAGAGGGCAGTTTCCTCTTGCCATGTCTATTAGTATAATTAATAATTTCATTCCTTTAACGTTGTATTTTTTGTAGTATTGTTTTTTTTTTTGGAAATTCAGTAGTATTATTTTTTACTGTACTTTTTTTATATTACTTTTAATTTATTTATTTTTGTCTTTTAAAAAAAATCGTAATTGTAGAGCAGTTTTAAGCTTAGAACATTAATATGTAAGGAATTTTCTCGTCTTTTTATTTGAAAAGAACTTAAATTGGAATAAATTTAACATTATAAATTTATTATCTTGTAGAAAATCATATATTTAGTAGTGAAAATGTAATACATATATAATATGTTATTGTGTACATCATCCTATTTTATTAGATAAAGTAATTTTTTTGCTCTTGGAGACAAAGTAAAATCATTAAAAGTAATTTTAAAATATTGCAGTTCATATACCAATTTTACGTTAAGGTAGTATTTGTTAAATTAATGTCTGTAAGATAAGAATGTGATAATTTTATATTAAAATAGAAAATGCTTAAGATAAAGTTGAAATGCATTACAAAAATTGTTGTTGCCCAAATTCAGCAACGATTCTTCACGTCTCGCAAAACACACGTGTAATCTGCAAAAAGCAAACACAATCAGAGAACGGAGCTCTCTATCCTGTTTTAACTTCGATGCTCAAGTTAGATTTCTGCAGAGTTTTGGTAATGTTTGCAAGTCGTAAAATGTACCTGATTTTGGAATAGGTGTCTCATATTTATAGACTAAGGAAGAGAGCGTAGAGTAATATCAACCTTCGTAACTAAATTTTAAACGTTTAATTTCAAACGTTTAAATCCAAGTATTGCTCCTTTTTCTGCTCCAAGAATTTGGAAGAATCTTTGATCTTTGATAAAGTCTATGACTTGATTGACCGGGCTTGACAAGATTGATGGGCTTCATGGGTTTGTAGCCAAAGTCACATTAGAAATATTTTTCAAAGTGTTTGTTAATTTTGTTATGATAAAAAACGTAAAAAAAGCAAGAGAACATCTATAATAATTAATCCGTCAATCAGCTAAGCGTTTTAATGAATAACTGGAAAAATAAAAAATACTGAAAAAGATATTTTCCATCTCATCGTAAACATTTCAAAGGCTAACAAACACTCGTATGAGAGTAAATCATTTGATGAGTTTCAAGGCTATGTTACGACGTGGTCTACTTGGGAAGAAACCTCCATAACTTCCTGAACCCACCTTCTCTTCTCCCTTCCCTTACGGTTTCAACTGCTTCATTTTACCCTTCTTATCCTGCCATTTTCCTCTACTTACTTCACAAGAAACTCAACTACTTGTGCTTTAGGCTTAAAAAATGGCTTCTCCATTGACGAATCCAATCTACTTTGCTTTCATTCCTCTTATAGTTATCCTCTCACTATTTCCTCTCACTGCCACTTCTCATCAATTCCAAGTTGGTGGTCAGAAAGGATGGATCAAACCAAGTCGAAATGAGACTGAAACTTACAACATTTGGGCCACAAAACAAAGGTTTCATGTTCGTGATTCTCTTTGTAAGTTCACTGCAGTAATGTTCTTGTTTTTGTTTTCCTGTTAAGAACATTATTCAGATAATGTTTCTTGGTTCTAACAATGAATATATCTTCATTTACTTACTGTTATTCAGATTTCAAGTACGAGAATGACTCAGTCTTTGAAGTGACTTTAACCAACTACAAGAACTGCATGGTCTCAAACCCAATCTCTAAATTCAAAGATGGAAACACTACTTTCCAGTTTGAAAGATCTGGGAACTTCTTCTTCATCAGTGGCCAACCTAATCACTGCAATGCTGGTCAAAAAATGGCAGTTATAGTAATGGCAGAAGGAGAAACTCCAAGTGACAGTCCAAACTCTGCACCTTCACCAAATGAAAATGGCAATAAAGGAAATGGTTCTGATAATGGTGATGATGATGGTTGGGATACAGTAACCTTGGGACCTCCATCGCTGAATTCTACTATTAAAATGTCTATGGCTTCTTGTTTCATGACTGCTTTTACTGCTGTTTTGGCCATTCTTTACTTACTGGTTTAATTACTGTGTAACTATGTTGCTTTTGTTTGGTTTATTACTGCCTAGAAAGGTTTGGATTTGGTATTTTGATGTATTTATGATAAATGTTGTTCTAATTCCGATTCAATCACATTAAGTTTGAATTCTAGCATTGCATATTGCTTCACAAAGTAATAAATAAGTGGGTAGTTTTACCTCAACGAAACTCAATGAGACACCGAAGTATCAACGTTGGATACGATGAAAATAAATCTGAGTCTTCGATTTGTTCAGTAAAGACCAATATTAATTTTACGTAATTTATACAATTTCAGTAAAGTGTCATTATCGAGCACAATCCTTGTAGTAAAATTTACCTAAATAAGTTCAATGGATAAGCAACAATGCCATAATAGAGAACTCATAAAATGATATGTATTTGGAACATTTTTAACAAGAGTGCAGATTACAATTTGGTTTCATTGTTGCTTCGTCTACAATTCAATCATGATATAATCGTAATATACAGTATTCCGCCGCATCGCGTCAGTACTGTGAGTAGTTTGTCCCTGAAATAACACTATCAATTGGTCATATTCACAACTTCAAAACTATGCTTCGGACCAAAGAATCATAAACTACTAGCTTTAGCCCGTTTGGGTTGCGCTGGCAACTCCGGTAGAAAAGAATGCAGAGCCTCGCGGATTCCCTGGATATCTGGTGGGTCATTTGCTGCTTCCAGGCATATCTTTGCCGAAATTGATTCTGTAGTCTCAGTAGATTGAGTAGCCTCCATCTTTGGCTCTGAGAACTTCGTCTTTTGGCTAATTCCAATAGCCTTTGCCTGATCAGCAAAGAGAATTTTGGAGATCGACGAGCCACATATCTCTATGTAAGTTTCATAGCCTGCCGCGTGCGTATTCCCTCCTTTCAGCAAGTCTGATAGAGGATGCAAAACTGAGATAGCATCATTTTTTCCCTCCAATGATTCTTTCAAAGCAAAAAATGCAGAAACCAACTCTGTCTTACTGAATTCAACGAAGACGGCTGTCTCATCGATTTCATTGACCGATAAAACAGACATATTGCCAAATGAATCGGTGATGCATTTTCTAATCTGCATTTTCTGGAGTTTGGGAGGGAATCCCCAAATCACAACAACATTCTCGAATAAGATCTTTCTTAGCCTTTTGTTGGTAAAGTATGTGGAAGGTTGAACCTTACTTCCAGTTTTCACATTAATAATGTCTCCACTTGTCCAATTAAGATACAAATGGTTCATATGCTTCTGGAGTTTTTCATGGTTAGCCAAATTCTCAGATGACGATTTCGATTTGAAATCAACGCCTAAATTATCGCATACCTGAGCAAAAATACATCCGGTCATAAAAGCATCATATCCAGCCTCATGTTTAACTCCAGAATTCCAGCTTAAGAACCTGAAATAGAACTTCACCAATTATATTGGGCAAATTTATATATTATGTGTTTCAAATTATGCTATCCAATAATCTAAATCAGCAAGTCCCCTAGTTTTCATATATACATTCATATTAAACAACAATTTCTAGTGAAAACGCATGTAAACCGAACCTGGTGTCATCTACTTGAACCTCCACTTTCACAGATGAATGAACAAGATTAGACTCTTTATTTGAACCTAAAGCGATATGCAGGCAAAGTTTCTCAAAGGCTGAAGAAAGAGTTGAGCTTGATTTCTTCATCCTTTGTTGAAGTACACCACTTTCATTCAAAAGCACCTTGGTGTCAATAATATATGGAAAACACTTATTGGCAGATGATACAAAATCTTCAGCAGTGGAAGGAAGAGGACTAAAAAATTTGCTATGCACATGTGCAATATCTGTACCATAATTACAAACAGAGAGTTGATTTCTAAACAACATATATTATTAACAAAATGTCTCGCCAAAAAAGCATGACAATTATGCATACCCAAGAAGCAATTGTGACCAACAATCAACTTGTTTTCAGAAGAAAGGAGGTCAAGAACATGGCGAAACCCAATTGCATCTTCAATTTTCATCTCTGCCTCTCTACGATACTCATTCTTCAACTCTTTCTGCAAAGAGCTCAGAAACATAAGAAAGGATGATATAGTTAATATTCATTTATAACACAGCCAATGAAAACCTAAGAAATAGAAAGAAAGGACGAACTGCGAGAATAATCGGCAGAATATAATTTTATAGAAAAATTATGTTAACTAATAATATTTTTCAATTTCCATCAGACAAGTATTTGATTCACAAAGTTGAACTTATTGGCAGATTATATACTATACCATAAGAACATCCTTATCGTGCTGGCAGTCCGTGTACACAATTAAATCATCTGCACAAGAATTTGCACCACTGCTTTGAACATATACAAGGTCTTTAAAATGCTTCTCCGTGACCTACATTTTGATTTTATTTGTTAGTTAGGCAACCATTTAAATAGAAAATGCATCCTTCATAGAGAATAATATTAGAAGACAACAACAGCTTTGTATGTTTATAATCATAAGAAACCAATCATTTAACATGATACAGTTATATCTTCTACTAGGTTGATCCCTGACAGTAATCCAGAGGGGAATATATAAATAAATTTGCAAAAAGAAAAATCAATTAAATATAACAAATGAACTCAAAGTATGAAGAACATGCAGAACAAAAAAAAAATAGCATTAAAAATAAAGTATGAAAAAAGCAACATTACCGATTGAATCAAGTTTCTCTGATGAGAAGTGAAACCATTCAGACAAAGTGCTGGCCGCATTTTGTAAAAAATGGTTGTAAATCGCTGTTCAAAATCACTAGACGCACCATGGTACCGAGTTCCCCGATTTTTATTTTTCTCTTCCAATAGTCCATCACGCCATTCTCTCAATCTATTTTTCATTCTTTCACGAAAGAGAGTGTCTGTCACACTAACTAAAGGCACGTATCTAACTTCCTTTGAGTAACGACATCTATTATCTAACGACTCATCCTCGTACTGCAAACTCAAACACCTCAAGGCTTCCATTTCTTGAGCTCTAGACAAATATGATACTCCTGAAATCAATGCACAGTGAAATACTTACCTTAAACTAATGTAAGGATAACCTTGAAAAGATTACACACCCATTTAAATTATAAACCTTCAAGCATGCACAGATTGAAATCAAACTTATTTTTTGCCAGGAAATCCAGAGAAGCAGTCTGGCAGAGGAAACCATGAGAAGCTCCATCACTGCGGAGCTCAGGATGTGGAAATATGTAGAAATTATGTCTGTCAATCATACAACAAATCCAACAAACTCAGAATCATAATTACATGTCTTAAAATATAATTCAAGAAATTCCAATAATTCAAGAAATTTCAATAATTCATATTACAAGTAGGGCTTTTCCACATTCATGTGCCATAATCCACTTTTAATACATCCATAACACATACATATACAGCAATATTCAATCAATCGAATAAAACAATCCCATCCTCCAAATATATCAAAATCTCCATCTTTAGTCCTTCCCATATCAAAACTACTCAAACCGGAACCTCTACAAATCAATTCATATAAAAAATCCATTAACACAACATACACACAAACGTATAAATACAAACAAACAGAGGCGAATAGTAGCTCAATCGCCTAAAAAATCCAGTCGTTCAAAATTACAGGAATCTCAATCCAGTCCAATTCACACAAACAAACGCAGAACCACAAACAAAACAGAACAGAGAGAGACTAACGGATACGCGACGAACGAAAGCCGTTGGGCGTCCCACTTAAACGGACAAAGTCCAAACTGAACAACACCGAATTTTTCAGCAGAATCTTTCACTTTAAGGTAAGCAACATCTGACCGGTCAAACTCCAACGACTCGCGCCACGGCGCGCTAGCCACGCCGGTCATTTCCAAATCTATGGCCACGAAGTCGGCGGCTCGCACATGGCTTTTGAGGTGGGAGAGTGCGGTTTTGAAGTTGGATTTTGTCACTTGTTTTAATGGGAATGGAGAGGCGATTGTAGAGTAGGCGCGTGATATGGCGCGTGTGAGTGGGACTTTTTTTGTCATGGTCGGGGTTTCAGCATTGTTGGGGTTTTTTTTTGGGAGGGAAGACGATAAGTGGGAGTTTTGAGCGGGTTTATACGTTGTCGTTTTCATGGGAGGGGGTCAATTGGGGTTTAGTCCTTGTAGTTTTATTTAATATGTAGTATTATCCTTTGTTTCTAAATCTTAGTTATTTAATCCCTTGGTAGGTAGTTGGAGTATAATTATCTATTTTTCGACATTCTCATTTTGAACTTTAATTTTTACAAAACATAGGCATACAGATTCTTGATTGTAGGAAATTGTGGCTTACAAATAGGGTTGCGTGTTGGTGGTTTTGATCAGATTAGGATGTAATTTTTAAATCGAATCGATTATAACGGGTTGCAAAAATAATAAACAAACCAAATGAATTATTTACAGACTAAACCAAATTAACACACTCGTGATTAATGTTGTAAAAATTAGACTCACTGGTTGGTTGAGTCGATGAACCGGCTATTAGTCCAGTCCGATTTTACTATTAAAATCAGTATGTAAGCGAACCGGTAGTCAAATTGGAGAAAAACGACGAACCAATTGGTTCAACCGGTGAACCGATGAACCAGACCGGCTTTAATTATTTAAAAAAATAAATAATTTGAAAATTAAATAAATTTGTATATTTATATATATATTTTTTATTTATTTATATTATTTTTAAATTATCGGTTTGACCAATGGACCACCGATTTGACTAATGAACCAACCACCCAACTTTTTTTCCAATTCGATCACCTGACCGGTTTGCTCATGATAGTTTAAATAGATGGGATTAACGGATGAAAAGAGATATAAATTTTAATTCAATCATCATAATTTGTTTAATAAATCTTATTTTTTTAATTTTAATAATATATTTTGTTACATATGATATTTTCTTTCTTTTGTGCTAGCATTATAATTTAGATGTAGTATTATAAAAATAAAATATTAAAATTTAAATTTAATAAATATTATTATAAATAAATTCCCCAAAAATGAATTTAAACCTCCCAAATTAATGCCAAAATTCTCCTTGATAAATTAATCAAACATTCACTATTTAACTCTCTTCTTACTCACAATTTTCCTAATGTTCGAGCTGGGCAGAACTACAAGGACGACAAAGCTCTCCCAATCAAATAGGGCAAATTTTTCAACGTTTGACGGGCACGAGGTAAGATATGGAACCAAAATTAAAAATGGTGTGAATAGGTTGAGGTTAATATTGCATGCATGTTCTGAATCCATTCCGAACATATTGGAGAGTGATGTGTTTTTTATCATTTAAGTGGAGTGAGAATGGATATTAATTGTATAACATGATGAATTACAAGATGAGAATAAAAAAATAAAGAAATGTGTATAGAAAAAATTATAATGTGACTCCATCTCGTCTCGTTGTAATTATATATATATACACACACACATTGCAATACTGCGTTGAGTTATATGTTTGATTAAAATCTCTATTAAGAAATATTTAAGAACTATTAATAAATATTTAAGAATTATACTAGTTCGTTAGGTTTTTTTGAAATTTACCGTCCATGTTCGTGGACGTCCCTTTTCTAAAATTTTTTAACTAAAGAAAAGAACTATATTGTTGGTTTCAAAAAATACAAGGATTTTTTAGTTGAAACAAAGAAACTTTAGGAATGAAAAGGTTAATTATTGTTGATGTTATGCCAATTTAGCTTCCTTCATTTTCAGCTTCGTCCGTACCCCATTCCCTTCAACTGACAACTTCTGGCTCAAACTCAACTATGCTTTCTTGTTTAATTTGTCGAAAAACCACACCACTATCGCACCTCTTCCTTCCATTTCCGAAATTTAGACTCTTTTCTTACATTGGTTTCTCCAGTTTCACCAAAACAAACTCACAAAATGAACGTTATTCTGACTCAACTGGTACGTTCCTTCTCTTAAAGTCTCTGTTTTGAGTTTTTTTTTTTTTTTGCGAGTTTTAAGTGTAAAGTTTTGGTCTTGGCTTGAAGAAAGTGTAAAGTATTGATCTTTTGAATTTGCAGGTGATAATATGGAGAATAGTATATATAACGTTTTGACTATACAACGATGGGAGTCATTGAACAACTTGGAGTATCACTTAAAGTCTTTAAGACCAGTTCATGGAAGGTTAGCTTTGAAATTTCTCAATTGGGTTATTAAGCAACCTGGTTTGGAACTCACTCATGTTACTCATGTACTTGGGATTACTGCTCATATACTTGTCAGTGTTAGAATGTATGATCATGCTAAGTCAATTTTGAAGAATTTAGCGCTAATGAATGTTGGTTCAAAGTTAGTTTTTAATGCATTGATGACTACTTATCCACTTTGCAAGTCGAACCCTTCGGTTTTTGATGTTTTGATTAGAGTTTATTTGAAGGAAGGAATGGTTGGTGATGCTTTGGATACTTTTTATTTGATGGGGTTTCGAGGGTTTAATCCGTCGGTTTATACTTGTAATATGATGTTGGCATCAATGGTGAAGGATCAGCAAGTTGGTTCTGTTTGGTTGTTATTTGAGGATATGCTTGGTAGGAGTATTTGTCCTAATGTTGCTACTTTTAATATATTGATCAATGTTCTGTGTACGGAAGGGAAGCTTAGGAAAGCGGGTTATCTTTTGGAGAAGATGGAAGCGATGGGATATGCTCCGGATGTTGTTACTTATAATACGATTCTCAATTGGTATTGCAAAAAAGGGCGGTATAAAACAGCTTTTGATTTGATTGATAGAATGCGTTCGAAGGGCATCGATATGGATGTATGCACATTTAATATGCTTATTAATGATTTATGCAGCAATAATAGGAGTGCAAAAGGGTATTTATTGTTGCAAAGGATGAGGAAGAGCATGATTTTTCCTAATGAAGTCACGTATAATACTCTGATCAACGGTCTAGTAAAGGAGGGAAAAACTAGTGTTGCTACTCGTGTTTTTGAAGAGATGATATCACTAAACCTTGCACCAACTTGTGTTACCTACAATACCTTGATCAATGGTCATTGTCTTGATGGTAATTTTGATCAAGCCTTAAAGCTCTTAGATGTTATGGAAACAATGGGAGTACAGGATAACGAAGTTAGCTACTCGACACTTATCAATGGTTTGTGCAATGATGCCAACTTTAAATTAGCCAGAGGCCTTCTTGAGAGAATGAAGGTGAGGATGATGGATGTTGGTTGTAGTACATATACAATGATGATTGATGGCTTATGCAAAAATGGATTGCTTGATGAATCTCTGCAATTGTTCAATACCATGTTAAAAGATGGTGTGACTCCTGATATTATAACATTTTCGGTTCTCATAAATGGATATTGCAAAGTGGGAAAGATGAAAAATGCAAAGGAAGTACTATGTAAGATGTATAAAATTGGAATCAAGCCAAATTCTGTTATATATGCTACTATAATCTACAACTATTGCAAAATGGGGAATACGACAGAAGCATTCAAGGTCTATTCTGCAGCGATACACAATGGACATTGTGCTGATTATTTTGTTTGTAATGTGTTACTTTCTTCTCTTTGTAAAGCTGGAAAGGTTGAAGAGGCAGAGCGCTTCATGCATCACATGAATCAGATTGGTCTTTGCCCTAATTCTGTCTCTTTTGATTGTATTATAAATGGTTACGGAAGCTTAGGCAATGGTTGGAAAGCGGTCTCAATGTTTGATGAAATGATTAGATCAGGTAATCATCCAAGTCATTTCACGTATGGTGGCCTTCTTAAAGGACTGTGTAAGAGCGGAAATTTGAGGTATGCGAAGAAATTGTTGAACAAACTTCATTCCATTCCTGCTGCTGTTGACATTATGCTCTATAATACTCTTATTGCGGAGACTTGTAAATTGGGAAAGTTATCAGATGCATTGGCCCTTTTAGACATGATGATCCGATTCAATGTGCAGCCTAACAGTTATACGTACACTGCCATTCTTACTGGGTTAAGTAGAAAGGGTAAACTGGTTACAGCTCTTCTATTCTGTGGAAAAATGTTGGACAAAGGATATCTTCTGCCAAATAAGTTCGTCTACACTAGTTTGGTTAATGGTCTTTTCAAGGCTGGTCAACCAAAGGCTGCTTTGTATTTTTACGAGGAAATGAAATGTAAAGGCCTTGATTCAGACATCATTGCACACAATACAGTAATAGATGGATACTCACGGATGGGAGAAATGGGAATGGCGGAGGATCTATTCAAAAAGATTCAGAACAGTAATTTGCGTCCTAGTTTGGCTACGTTCAATATTCTCTTGCATGGATATTCGAGGAAAAGCAGTTTGCTAAATATCTCAAGTTTATACAATGCTATGATGAGGATGGGTTTCTTGCCTGACAAATTAACGTGTCATTCTATCGTCCTTGGACTATGCAAATCTGGTATGCCGAACATTGGTCTTAAGATGTTGAAAACAATGGTCAATGATGGGGTAGTTGTTGATCATTTGACATGCAATATGCTCATCAGAAAGTTTTGTGAAAATGGTGATATGGAAAAGGTTAATGATGTTTTGAGTGTCATGAATTTATTGGGAGTCCATCTAGATGTTAATACATACAACGCTATCATTTTCGGACTCAACAAGGCTTCTTCCCTCCATGAATCCTGTCTTCTTTTGCATGATATGTTGCGTAGTGGCTTCAACCCAAAGTGCACGCAATATATAACTTTGATTAATCGTATGTGTAAAAAGGGGGAGATGAAAAGAGCACTACTTCTGAAAGATGAAATGAAAGCAGTTGGTATCAGTAGTCAGGATGTTGCTGAGAGTGCCATGGTAAGAGGCCTTGTTCACTGTGGAAAGGTTGAAGAAGCAATGCTGGTTTTTAACAATATGCTTCGGATGCAAGCTGTACCGACTATTGCAACCTTCACAACTCTTATGCACACGTTTTGCAAACAGGCTAACCTTACAGTGGCACTGGACTTGAAGAAAGTGATGGAGCTTTGTGGTGTCAAACCTGATGCCATTGTGTACAATGTCCTTATATCTGGCCATTGCGATGATGGTAAAGTTTCAGCAGCATTGGGTTTGTACGAAGAGATGAAAAGATACTCCATCTTGCCCCATATCTCCACCTACTGTGCTCTTATTGATGGCATTTGCTCCAGTCAGGATAATCTTGTTAAAGGTGAAATTATTCTGAAAGATTTACAGAGTAGGGGACTAATGTCTGCAGAATGGAATGGGAATCTGCATCAGGGGTTGACCAGTGCCATGGAAATTTTGAAATCCCTGAGGAGCAACAGAAGAAAATGATGCAAAAGATAGCTAGCAATGTAACTGGATTCCGGTCGCATAATATAAACCTTCAAATGAAAGGGAACTCATAGGTTGGTTGCTGTCATTCTATTATTGGAGTTACTGATGATCTGGTTTGTGTTTTATTCTACTCATTCAGAATTATAATTATAACTCTTTGGGTTGCAGAACTAATTTTCGTTTTCCATGAATAATCAACATATTTTTTTTGCTTCTCCAGGTGGAATGAACTCTGCAGCCTGGTCTGATTTCTTGGATGTGTTGAGGCATGCATGGAAATATCAATACTTGTATTCAATGTGCGGTCCTTATATCCTGAAGTTTTTGGTAATGTTAGCTTGTACACTAACCCATCTTTGGTTGACAAATGTATCGAAGTTCAATTCGTCCTTCTGACCTGAATACATCTTCTAATGTAGTGCTACCTTGCAGAAACAATTGAACAGGATTTTCCGAGCAATGTCAACCATTGATCGAGTAATAGACGAGTTGGTGAGAGTAAGTTTGTTGTCTTCTTTGTTCACATTCCTACAGATGGTTAGTTGCTTAATCATGTAAACCAATTATAGCCTGCACATGGATCTTTCCCCTGTAGAGAAACTTCCATTGAACACTAAACTATTGCATTTTTGCACACCCTATTATGCTACTTCACTGCATTTGCTTTTGACTGATCAGAATCATCTCTTTCTTTTTGCCAGATCAGGGTAAGAAACGAGCCATTATGTCGTGAATGAGACTGCATGCACGGACATGGAAGCATGAACGAGCCATTATGCCGTGAATGAGACCACATGCGCGGACACGGAATCGTGAAACGAGCCATTATGTCATAAATGACACTGCATGCGCGGACATGGAAGCGTGCTTCTGATAAAGATGGTCTCAGAACAGGTAATGGCCAGTTGGCTAGACCTAATGTGCCATCTCTTAAATTTCAATCCGAAAACCTACTTTGCTTCAATGTGAATCAAAATTTAGCCGTACAGTTTAATAATTCTATTTTATCATCCAAAATCAGCATGCTTAACAAAATACATGGGACTAATTTGTCCTTTCTGCACCTGGTTGTCATTAGCTAAAAACTTGTCCAGCACATGCTGCATTCCGGGATGAATGAATATATCAATATTTCTGCGCAGGAACTTCTGACGCCGTCCGCGAATCACGTCAGCATTGATAATCTATTACAAATTGGCAAGCTGCTCGCATGCTAAGATCAAGGAAACACGAGAATTCACGAGGCTGATCATGGCTCTGAAACCTTGGATATGCCAGAGAGTCTGTTGTCTCTCTGCATTGGCATCAGGATAAACTAAGGAAGAAATGCAGAATCTTGTACACAGCTCAGCAAACAACGATAGCAACTGCAATGCCAACAATATTTGAAATGTGATGGAGAACCGAATCAATGGTGTCTGCCATGAAGTTGCACCTGACAATGGAAGCATATAAGGTATAAACTTGATAAAATTGTTGATGAGATACCCTTCAATCAAGCATCAGTTTTTACATAACAAAATGCATTGTTGTTGGCATGGCAGACAGAATCTAGCAGTATTAATAGCAATAAAGATGCTATGATTGCCTTTGTTCATCATTTTTTTTGTCTTTGCATGCATTTTTCTCTATGCCTAGTGTATTATTCTTCTCCATAGCTTCCATTATGCATGTTTGAGCTTCAATACAGGAGAGAACTTTGCTTTCTTTTAAACAAAAAGAAACACAAAATACTTTTTCATAAATGTTTATTAAGATGTATAACATGTAGAGCTGTCAATTTATGACATAATAACACGATTTATGAATACACATTATGTGACACGAGTGATATGAATTCAATTTTGTAATGTTTGTCACAAATAATGATATTTAATATAAAATAGTACGACATGATTACAACCATATTATAACACGACTAACACGAATGTTGAGTTGTAATATTAGGGTTGTCAATTCGTGCTAGACATGTCACAATCGTGTCATGTTATTTTATATTAAATGCTATTATTTGTAGCATAAATATTATAAAAATTGAATTCATGTCATAAACGTGTACTCACAAATCGTGTTATCGTTCACAGCTGCATACAACATTCTTAAATGGGAAACAATATCAATCTTTTCTTTGAGCAAATAATTTGTTGTGATTAAGACAACCAATAATGTGTAAACCCTAAAGTTGAAATGCATATTATTAGTTGAGTTGGGACTGGAAATATTTATTTAGAGGGACAGCTCTGTTGCCATGTTTATATTCCAATCAAATCTCAATTTGCTAGGTTGTCTTTTTCTTTCCTTTCTTGTCTTCTTCTCAATG
>CANYCX010437119.1:0-19182 GCA_948193385.1 Breynia disticha f. nivosa
AAACTCATTTCCAACCTTCTCAACATTATAATCAACAATTTCATCAGCAAAAACAGCATTTAAAACCATCAAATCCATAAAAAAATCAAAGTATAAACCTTGTATAAACCATTATACAACCTTACCTTATGATTTTGGATGGTTTTATGCAAAGATTTGCTAAGATATGAAGTTGGTATGAAGGTAGGATGGTTAGGAACCTTAGGATGGATGTTTGAAACTTCAGAGAATGGTTTAGAAGGTTAGAAAATGGTTTTTCCCCGTTTAAAGTGTTGTGAGTCGGTTAAATATAAAATCTGACCGAGCCGAACGGTTTCACGAACGGTTTACTGAAACCGTTTTTCATAGCGTTCGATCCACACTACCTAACCCATTTTGTCGAACGGTTTGCCAATACTGTTTTCCAGGCCGTTCTGTCTATACTGAATTTTCCGCGATGTCGAACGGTTTGCCAATACCGTTCCCCAGACCGTTCGCAACTATTTTTTTCCAGGATGTTACACACGAGCCTGTGTGGCAAGAAATATAATTCCTGTGTGGATAAAGGATTACTGTGTTATCCTGGACTGTTGTGTGCTATGGTCTACATTTATGAGCTTTACTCAGAGCTGTGTGCTCAGACTATATGCTTACCTCTGCTGTGTGCGATAGAGGAATTCCACTGCTGTGTGCGATGGTGGACAAAACCATGGGCATTCTGTGTGAAATTACATTTCATTTCTTTTCATACATTACATTCATATATGTATGATTGAGGATTGATATAATTGAACCTGTGTGGTTCTTATTTTTTGTGTGCGATATCGAATCTAAGTATGATTGATTTGTGTGATCGTATTGAGGCTGTGTGCTAGATCATTAAGTGTTGTGTGCTTTCTGATTATTGATCTGTATGATCTTAACGTTGCTGTGTGCTGAATTAAGATATAAACCTGTGTGGTTGATAGCTGTGTGCTGTTTGATATCTGTGTGAAACTATTTGTCTAACATTCGGGGATGCCTAGAGACAAGATAGATAGACAAGTTCTGGTGCTAATTTATGTTTTCTCCTACACATCATTTAAGTTAAAAGCTAAGAATACTTACTGAGTATTGTTTATACTCATCCCATTATTGTTTTAAATGATTGTGCAGATCGTAGGTAGCTGCCTGTCACTAGACCCCAGAGTTGATCGGTGTTCTTCGAGCTTACGTCAGAGGTCGAGCTCCAGTTTTCATTTTTTATATTTTGGATTTGTACATATGTTGTACATTTGTATATACACGCAGGTTTTCAGTTTAAATGTTTTCAAACTTATTTTACTTCCGCTTGTGTTTGTTTTAAGAATGAAAACGAATTTGGGCCGAGATTTTTGAAATGAGCGTGTATATATCTTTTATTTTCTCTCTCTCCTCTATTTTTAGATTTGATTTTATATCATATCTTTATATTATAATGTTTATCAGGAAAATCGGAATTTAAAAATGAGGTTCACAAATGTCATTGATCATAACACATCTATAATATTAATTATAATTTTATACAATTGTTTTGAGTTTGATATAAGTTATTAATATATGGCTTAATATAATTTGGTAAGATGTGGTCTAGTTTAAAAAATATGATTTGCTTGAAAATACATCATAATTTGTTAATTTATAGTATTATAAATCATTCTATAATTATGAAAATAATGATATTCCACCAATTTAATAAAATTACAATTTGATAATATTTTGAAAACCATAAAAATTTATATAACCAATACAAGTGAATAAAATCATAAAACAAGTATATCTTTTTCAACCATATCATCTCATATAATACAAACTTACCAAACAATGGACTCATAGGTATGTTTTGTTGCCAAATAATAGCACAACATATTCCATATGTACTCTTGTTGTGACTTATTTCCGCGAGGGTGATTTACGAGGGATGTGTGTGTAAGTGTGTATGACCGCGAGATCAAAAGGTAGTGGTTGGTTCGTCTGCCTGAAGTGGCTTCAGGACTTTTAGGGTGAAAATGGTTCTAAGCTAAATTAAATTAACACTATTCCTATTGTGCCTGAAAGCGATAACAAAGTAAAGGTGCAGAAAGCATTTAAAGAAATAGAGTTTAAGTTAATCTACTCCTAGTGCAGAAACATAAATGACAGAAAGTAAATGGACAGAAAGTAAATTGCATTAATTCTGAATGTAAGACTACAATTCACTTACAGAAGAGCCTCAGAAGACATTTTTGAGTTCTCAAGACTCCCTTCGGCACTTTTAATGAGTGAAACAAAAGACTACACTAAGGTTACACTAGGAGTTATGCTAAAACTGAAAGAAAAATGATAAGTAAATGCAGAGTGTGTGTTGTGGGAACCCTTCTTCTTTCAGTTTTTCCTCTATTTGTAAGCCTCAGAAGTAGTTTTCCATGCATCCGAGCAGTCGGGCAATTTCCCACGATCATATTGAAACTGCCTCTTCAAATCCACATTTACAACAACTGCCTTTAGATGTGGGAGGTTGGTCATGCCTTCAAATTTCGGTTTCCCGCGCTAATAACTGTCCACACCCAATTCTTTGATCAAATGGCGTGGCAGATGATCCCATGACGTGGTACTCTTCACTGAATAACACTTGTTCTCGCTGACCCTCTCAATTCTTCGCGACGATTTCCAAGCGACATTCATCCTTGCTAACTCTCAGCAACTTAGACTCCTTCCTCAACTCTCCGCGAATCTTGATGGACCTTAGCTCACCAACTTTGGCAGGGCCTCACACCTTGGTCAGCGAGACCTAACCAAATTAACTATAGGGTTAACACCTCTTCATTTCTCTTACATGAGAAAATACAAGTATGGATATTTGTGAATCATTCTTTGTGTCTAAAAAGCAATACAATGATGACGAGTTTTCAAATATTTTACGTCCACTTTTGTGATTATGAGATTTCATTAATGATTTCAGGCTTCAGTTTCCATCTTAAATAATGAAATCATGTGTTTATATGTGTATACATTAACATCAGTTTCTGTTATATCAAAGCTTATTTAATTTGTTTGCGTCCACAATCTAGTTTGAGCAATTTGTGAGACACTGATAACTTAGTGAAAAAGGCAGCCAGCCGACCAAAAACGATAAATTGCTTTGGTCCCCATGAAACCTTAGACGTATTGTAGGCTCAACACCGTACGCAACAATGAAAATGTGTGGTAGTCGAATCGTAATCGTGTTATAATTGTGTATTTATAAATTATGTTATTGTGCTAGAAATTGATAAATTTAATTGTCTTATCTTATTTTCAACATTGGTTTATAACTTTATATAATGAAGCTTTTATGCCATAAATATACGTGATAGAAGTAATGCATAAATAAAGAGAATATATAAGAATTTACGTGTTTTAATCAATATTATCTATATTCATGAACAGAGAAATAAGATATTCTATTATCAGTTACTAAAAAGTGACAGTCAAAAGTTTACAAGAACTGAGTACATACTACTATATATAGGTTTACACCAAATTATTACACAAAATCCTAAAATTATCTTAGTTTTAAGTTGTATGGTCCAACTATGCAACCTGTTACACGATCATCTAATTCCAAATATGTTCGTGTAGTCTCTTGTTCTAATACACAAGTAATTACACGTCTTTGTAATCTTACGACGTACTGTACTATCATCCTACACATTCGTGTAACTGACCGTGTAACCACACTTTAAATTGTCTTAAAATATCTCTTAATAAACTTTACCATTTATTAAATCAAACTAATACATCTAATTTACTCTAAATCTCTTAAAAAAAAAAACAATTCAAACAACATTTTGGAAGAAAATAAGCCATCTAACTTTCATTGTTACATATTATTGTATAGAGTAGTAGGTGTATCATCACTCTCTAGGACTGGTCCACTGTCTTCAATCCTTATGGAAAATTTCCACAACCAACACAATGATCTATATTATTTATCATAGGAACATTAACAGTGAAAAACAAATTTAATTCATAAACAAATCCAATCACACTATTCTCAAGTCTCCTAATCCACACCAAAAACCACAGCACTGCAACTGTATATATGAGAGAGAGAATTGGGCACATTTTGTTTCAGTGAATGAGTGAGAATCATGTGATCCACCACCATTGCCACTCTCTTTAAATCAAAAGCACACTCTTTCCCACAAACAAGTTCAATTCTTTTCCAAAGTTTCCATCTTTTCACTACTTTGTTGTTCTCTTTGTTCAAAGTTTGTATCTTTAGTTTGTTTTCTTACAAAATTGTGTTTTGAAGGATGGCTTCGAGTGTTTCCAGGTTCATTAAGTGTGTAACTGTTGGAGATGGTGCTGTGGGAAAAACTTGCATGCTTATTTGTTACACAAGTAACAAGTTTCCAACTGTATGTTTTCATTTTTTTGAATTAACCATCTTGCTATTTTTAGCTGTTCATTCTTTTATTGGTTTTATGTTGTTTTATTAATTTTGGATATGAATTGGTTTTTGGTTTCTTGTATATCAATTTAATTTACATTTTTTTTTCTGATTTCGGCTCTTTTGGTTATTTAATTTTATTTTGGATTGCTTCTTGGTGTACGTGTTCATTTTCTGCAGGATTATATACCAACTGTGTTTGATAACTTCAGTGCAAATGTTGTGGTTGAAGGAACCACCGTGAACTTGGGTCTCTGGGATACAGCTGGTAAGATTTGCTTGGTTTCAATCTCATTAATTTCTGTTTCCTTTTTTTTTGCCAAATTTCCTAATAATTTCAGATTGCAAAATAGGCTTCTGAAACTGGGGAGTGTTGTGTTGTTTCTGTTTCCATTGTGAATTGCAGGACAAGAGGATTATAATAGATTAAGGCCTTTGAGCTACAGAGGGGCAGATGTCTTTGTTTTAGCTTTCTCTCTAGTTAGTCGGGCGAGCTATGAGAATGTGCTGAAAAAGGTGATTCTCTTACCGAAATTTTAAGTTTTCATTATATCTGTGTTTTGTGAAGACGTAGTGCCACATATTTTGTCCAGTGGATTCCTGAGCTTCAGCATTATGCACCCGGAGTCCCGGTGGTGTTGGCTGGTACAAAATTGGGTTAGTACAATACCTACAAATCATTATGTTTTCATTAAGCCTATTGCGGTATGTCTTTACAACGTTTAAATTCGTCTATTGTTTAAATTTCAATTATTCTTTTCTGGTTCCGTTGCGACCTTGGATGACTGGTACTGGCAGCAAATTTATGGTAAACCATAAAGCATTTTATACAAAGAAATGTGTATGCTATCAGACTTGTTGAACCCCCTTATTTTTCTTACTATTTGTTTAGCCACAAGGATATCAATACGAAATTGTTCATACGCTATCTTTATTATGGCCATATGTTGTTAAATTAAACCTCCTACAGCAAATGTCTGAATTGATGTTATTTGTATGTCGTTGTTCAGTTTCTGTACTATGGCAGTACAGTTCTATATTGGATGCCGAGCAAATTAATGTGGTTGTTGCCCTATGTGCATGTACTAAAGTCACTAACAGAAGACTTGTGATTTCTTTAATTAGTTATCAAATAGTTGGAAACAGAAGGGACAGATATAGGTAGTGGATGGATGCACAAATTTATTGTTCCATGATTACCCAACATTAGTGGCAGGTAACTTGAGGCACAAATGTCTCTTCTGCATTGGACACTCTCTCCAAACAGGTTCTGAAAGGAGAGAGGAGAGCTGCTTCGCATTTTTAATGCACAGCTTTGCGTAAACTGTGTTCTTTTTATCTCCATGATCGTGAGGCCATATTTGTCCTTTTGGGTATTGTAAGACTAGGAATAGTACCAAAAATTGGGATATTTTATCGACAAAGATTGAAATGAGAAGATTTCTGCGGCAGTTGATGATATAACTGCATCATTACTAACTGAAGAAGATTAGAATGATAGTAAGTATTTAAAAAGTAACTGTCCTCCACAGGCAAAATATGCTAGCTTGAGCGAAACGTTCTGTTTCAACAAGGAGTAGCCGAAGCTGAATTTTGCAGGCAAAAATGAAAGCTGGACATTTTATGATGAATAAATGTTGTTTGCTCTCTATGTGCACCATCATCACCAGCATATATTATCATTTTCAAGTGAGAAATGTGGAAAGCAATACAGAGTTGTTAAAAGATGAATAAGATTTATTTGCTTGCTGTCTTAGAAGATAAGGAGCTTGTTAATACTATTTATACTCATATGACAGAGGCTGCAGTCTTGTTGCTTCCTAGATTCCGTTAAATGGTAGTGACTAGTTGCTTCTGAAGTTCAATATATACATTCTCTTGATGCATTCTCTTGAAGTGGCCTTGTAGATCTCCGCGAGGATAAGCATTATTTGGCAGATCATCCCGGATTGGTTCCCGTGACAACTGCACAGGTGCAGCTTCTATCCAATATTGTTTTTTCTTGCTTTTCATTTGATCTACATTCTTCATTTCAAAATTAAATGATCAATATCCTCAAAGATTTTGGTGACGGCGTGATTAGGGGGAAGAGCTCCGCAAACAGATTGGAGCTTCATATTATATTGAGTGCAGCTCTAAAACTCAGCAGGTGAGTAAAATTTATTTGGCTAGTCATTTTCATTGTGAAGCTATCAATCCCATGAATGAGACCACTTGCTCTGTGGTATTACAGAATGTGAAGGCAGTTTTTGATGCTGCAATTAGGATGGTTATCAAACCAGCACAAAAACAGAAGGAGAAAAAGAAAAAGGCACGTAGAGGATGCTTATTGTAAGTTCAGATTTCTACTATTATCTACGATCGAATCTGGATATTGGCATGATACTTGCACGATGAAGTTTGCTCATCACTTTGCATTCTATTTTCTTATGCCTAAACCTCTTCAAGCAGTCTCTGAATGATTTTAATTTGTGTTCCAAAAATGCAGAAATGTGATATGCGGAAGGAGGCTTGTATGTCTCAAATGAAACACGAAAATGAGGTGCAAGTGAACGTCACAAACCTGCTGACAGTTTACATTTGCATTTTATGGTCCAATGTTCTTATCGGATACTATGTATAGATTCATGTTAACAGTTGAAATTGAATGGCTTTGTTACAATTCATTATTCTGTTGGTAAATGGTATTCTGTACTTTACTATCCTTAACGAAACTTCTATATAAATCGCACACTCATAGTTCTGTACATCTGACATTTCTTCACATGCAAGAAGAATGAAGTATCATCTTCCATTAATACACTGAACAGGATCAAACGAACAACTGATACTCGCAGACGAAGACGATAATGATATTAACCAAACGAGAGGCAAAACCAGACTCAGTGCACCCAACCATGAACTACAATCTTCACGGTGGTTGAAGAATCCATCATACTAACAGCATTCAAACAACTCAGGCCAGAAAAAAAAAATATAACAGCTATAGAACTAGGACCACAACAAATGATGCAAGATTTGCAAAGAAGCTGCCTTAGGTAAATCAATATGATACCCGTTTAAATGACACTTTACACTTAACATTTCTCTCAACATAACTAAAAAAAATCCATCATATTCATCATGACAACTTTGGGACTAATAAACGATACACTAAAGCTAAACCTTCCATTTCCTTCCAAGTAACATGAAATGCTTTTATTACAATCATGAACTTACATCCAAAATTATGAAAATATAAGGAAGAAAAGCATACAGGGTAAGATAAAACAAATTCAAGAGTAGATCCATAACAACCTGACACAAAGCTTTCCCTGCACCATCTTCTCACCATTGAAGCAAGTTAAGTTCTGTACCTAAAACACGAAGCATAAAAACCAAACAAATAATTTCCATACTACTACGAAGAATTGGTCACCGATGATGCTGGAAGAGGGAATAGATTGCCGGCATGATAGTTCAATCAAGATGTAATCATACTAGTGCAATAACCGTTTTGGCATGGTCGGGTATTAATTACAATGATGTAATCAATACTTTCTGCTCCGTTAATAGCAAAACAAACTAAAAAGATGAACAAAATAAAGGAGAAATTAGACCATATGGCAGATTAAGATGAGCTAAAATGCAAAAATTACCGACCACTCTGCTTATATATGTGTGATTAGAACAACAAAAGGGGACAACAAAAATGTCAATAAATTAACAACAAAGCAAATGCAAAAGGCTTCTTTTGAAAACCAGTTTACCAATCCAACCTGTTTTCTCAGTATTTGGTTGGAAAAGGAAGATTGTTCGGGGTCTAGAATTATAAATTGTAAGTGCACTACATTAAGTGTAACATTTTTCAAATGTATGGGCAACAAAGAGATCATGCTTTCCAACAGTTAAATATCTACAAAGGGGAAAGTGAACTGCAGCTAACCCATACAGATCAAGGAAATAACAGCTTGATGACCCCCGCATGGAATTTTGTACTTTGATATTGGACAGCAGAAGGGTGGGATCACAGACTAAACAGCATCGACTCACTTACCACCCTGTTTGGAGAACAAAATTAGATGAAAAGCCCTGACATAAAACAATGTCCATCCAGCTAGAACTGAAAATTAAAAGAAAAAAATAGTAAAATAATCTTGAGCACTTGTGTGGATATAATGACAAAGACAAAATGAAACAGAGCACATAAGCAGGCAAGCGACTATAGACTCACAGGTAATCACTAGATTCTGATTTAATGCCTACTGCCATGAGGATTGCTTATAACCTTCCCATCCTCCTTCTGCCTCTTTCCTCTTCAAAACACCACCACCAGTCACTTGATATATCCTTGATTGCTCTGCAAGAGCCTGTGAGCCAGCTACAGACAGCTGCCTATATGCAAGAGATGATGCCTCATCTCTTCCTTCGGTATCTGGGGCCATGGGTCCAGCATTGAGGTCAAGACCTTGTCTTCCCCGTTTCACACTGCTATCAGCGCCTATGGTATTGTTGCTGTCCGGAAGGCCAATGATATAAGACCCTGGCCTTGGAAAGTGAGATGGAAGTGCACCAGCAGGTGCTAATACTTGAGAATGTACAGCAGGAAAGCAAAGCCTCCCACCAGATGCCGAATCCACATATGTTGTTGGACCACCAGGAAATGTGGCCGATGTTATAGGGAAATTAGTTCCGAAGGGAAAGACAGGATACTGGTATGGTGTTGAAGGAAAAGCTACTGCTGGAGAAGAAGATAAGACTGCCCCTCTGTAAACATCAGCACTAAATGGAGAGCTGCCACTGGGAGGAGTCGACATTCTTTGAGGTCCAGCAGATGCAACCATTGGGAAGGACTGATCTCCTCTATCAGGCAAGACAGATTGGGTTATGACATTTTGATAAGAATTCCCGTGTGTAAACCAGGAAGACAAGTTTCCGAATTCAGAATTCCTTATCCTTGAGACTGAAACAGATGGCTGGTATGGTGCAGAATTCTTCGAGTGCAGGACAAATGGTGATGGTTCAGCCCTTACCTCATCAATATGAGGTCCATCATTCAAATCAAAATCCCTGTTAGCACTCACTTCTCCATTGTGAAGACCACCTGAAAATTTAACAGGTCGTGTATCCATCCTATGGCCATGGCTCATTAGATAATTACCTATTTCAGCTGGATCATCCAGTCTATTCAAATCAAGATCAAATCTCCCCACACTGCGAACATTTTGCACTGCTTCAGAATTACTTTTATGGTTTGATATGCCACTTGTAGATTGGTTAGTATTTCTGGAAACCAAATCCTCAAGGATTTCTTCATCAGGAACATTCAAATCAATATCCAATGGAGCACGATTAGGCTTGGCAGTGACTGCTTCAGATACTTGACCCTCCAAAATTTTTCTAGGTTCAGCTGGTCGAAATGCACTGGTGGCTGCTGATCCCTTCCAACCAAATTCTCCTCTATTCTTGAGTAAATCCTCCAGTGGAACAAAAGGTCTTTTAGCAGCAGCAGCAACAGTAATTGAAGCAGGAAGGCTAGTGCACACAGCAGAAACGGGAACAGGTACAGGACTGATTAACTGAACAGAAGAACTTTTAGGTGCTTTCAAGTTATTTGGCTCCCCAAATTTCCCATCATCAGTATCAAAACCTTCATTCAAATCAAATCCCATTCTTGCTTCTACATCAGAGCCCTTTGCAATAGACAAAGAAGCATTGGCAGCAGCAGACGTACATTCCTCAGTTTCATCAGCCTCAATCGCAGTAAACTTGGATCCTCTAGAATTTAATTGCTTTTCGGATTCTTGCAAAAGAGCTGGTGATGCAGTACGTGATGCAGACACAACCTCATTAATGCTCGAAGTTTCTTCCACATACTCACCCTTGCAACTGTTAAAGGTTGATTCACCAGTGGTTTCCTTCTTGCTTTTTTGCTTATCAGTAGACTGACTCCTGCCATCTGTTTCATCGGCCTTTTCAAGCTTCACCCTGCCAACATTATCAGGAACTGTATCCATAACAGAAACACTTGAATGAACCAAATCAGCTTCGGTACCTTCAGTAAACTCAGGAGGGAGGGAAAGCAACTTTTGGTCAGGCTGCCCAGTAATGTTACAATCATCATTCAATTTTCTATTGTTCCCACTCTCTGTCTGTGAACAAGAGTATGATAATGATCCCTTTATAACTTTGGCATCTTTACCCGTACAAGATGCTTGCGGTTGCTCGCTTTCACAATTTGATGTCTTATCTGCGATGCTAGTAGGGCTAGGACCAGCAGCCAGTGCATCTTCAATTTTCACATCTCCAGGTGAGCATCTTTCCACTGCCTGCTGCATGCAGGCAGTGGAAGAGCTTTTCCCATGTCTTTCATCAACCGGCTGACTTTGATTTTGAGAGAATTCACCACTTGCTGGAGACTTTACTTTTGAAACACTGGCTGCACAAGAGTACTTGAGAAGTGGAGTGCTTCTCCTCGGAGAGACAGCTGGTGAATTCCCATCAGACTTAGGCATCTCTCCAGCAGCTACACTAGCAAGCAGATTCATTCCAATGTCATCAGCCCCGGATGACATTGATGCATTCGCTTGAGAGTACTTCACACAACTTTCAATTAATGCATTTATGGAGCCAAAAGATGCATCATGCAATTTTTTGGACTTGTTCTCATTATCAGAAGATGACAAAGGAGCCTTCGAGGCTTCTTCAAGTTTCCAAACATCATCACCAGTCAAGTTTCCATCATCAGATAGAGTTGCGGGAGAACCATCCCCATCATCAGATCCATTTAGCACCTCCCTCAAATCATCACTTTGCCAAGATTCATTGTTCACATCAGTGATGTTATCTCGATCAGCACCATCTTTCTCCTTCAAGTCACCCCCAGACTGACCATGCTTTTCAGACAAAGCAGGAGAAGAAGCTCTACTGTTCGTGGTCGAGTCTTCCACCAAAGACCCCCCACTTGCACTTTGTGCAGGACTGCGACATCTGTTAGGAAACTTAACAATTAATTTGTGATTGTTATTATCAGCAACGGGAACATCAGTTGTCTTATCAGACACCAAACTGAAATGTGAAGGCTTTTCTGATGCAGGATTTCGGTGCAAGTGAGAACTTCTGCTACTCCCAGTTTCTCTCAAGGCCCCAGAATGATTTGAGCCAGAGTATCCATTAAGTGATTTACGGTGTCGTGAAGAAGCACCAGTTGCTTTAGCAGCATTCATTGAAACTGCAGTAGAGCTCCTAGCATCCTCCTTACCAGTTTTAGCATGATCACCGGAAAAAGATTGACTGTTATTGTGTGATTGACTCGAAGTGCTGCTCTTCTCTTCCTTCATAGAAGTTGCAGGAACATCAGAAACACCAGGAGCAGAACTAGCAGCATTCTGTGCCTGCCCTTCTTTTGTGTTGTTGCCAATTGACACAAGTGAAACTGCAGATTTGGTGGATCCCGGTGATGTCGATGGTGTTTTCAAGAATGCCTCACCCTGGATAAGCCTTACCGGAGCACCTTTTGAAGAAGAAAGTTGCACAACTGAACTCTTTGTCGCAACATCGGATGATACACTTGAATGTCTACTCCCACCATGAGATACTTCAGGGAGACGTGATCTAGCAGCAGGCCAGGAGACAGCCTGGTTAGAACCAGCCTTTGCATCAATTTCAGCCTCTACTCGTTTCTTCCATGTATCAACCAAACTCCTAGCTTTCTTCTGAATTTCCACGTTCTTATGAGTACGAAGATGATTAACCGACTTGCCAATGTTGCACATTTGCAAAGCATGAAGATTAACAGGAAGTTTATCAAGGGCACGAAGTAAAACTAAAAGAAACTCTTCGATAGGCTTATCATTATCCTTGGAGCCACTGCCATCACCAATCTTCCCCTTATGAACTTCCTGCAGCCATTCATCAAAAACTGGCAATCCCCTAAGCACAAAACCGTTGAGGCAATCAAATTTATCTGTTTCTGCTATTACACCAGCAAGCATTGATCTGCCAACCAAATCTATTTTTCTTTCATTTCTGTCAGGTAGCATGAGTTGCACCAGTTTTTCAACCCCTTCAAAGTCTACAAGACCCCCTTTATCTGTAAACTTCGAAATCTCAGACTTCCAACTACTTTCGGATTTACTCAGACCGGAGTCTTTATCATCCATTTTTATAGAGCGCTCTCGTTTGACAGGCTCCGACCCATGATCACTTCGTTCTCTTTTCTTTCCCTTACCCAGCGACGAAATGGATGAAGGAGCACCCCTTCCACCATCTGAACCAGGTTTTAACTGTGAAGTTGACGTTGGAACATTCATTGTCTTTGGAGATTGTCCACCAGATGGTACAGTTGCATGCATTTCTGTGTCTTATACAATAATTAATCTACTTCTTAATATAGGTCCTGGAAAAGATAAGCATGTACAACAATTCAGCACAGTAAGAAAATGATAAGTAAAATATGTAAGGCAAAACATTCATTCAAAACTCACATTAATATAATCTTTATCAGTTAGCCACCATACACACCTATTTGTAATATCATACACTCGTCGGCAAACAAATGAGCAAATCCTTTATGGAAGTTCAACAACTTTAGGAAGGAAGGCAACTTTACAAAGATGGAGTTGCGATGCAACAGGAATCTCATCCTTGTGCAAGAACAAAATATTTCGTTTGGTGCGGCCCCAAATAGGATGCCTTTGCCAAGCTTCACTTCAAAAGGACAATAAAGCCAGCTCACACCCAACTTAAACTTGTTCTCTTTCCCAGTGGTCAACCAGCAAATTATGTCAATATGAGGTAGAGAGCATTGTGAGGTTTGAAAAAAGCACTGTCACCTATGCTGACCTTGGGTCTGTCCTGATGAGAAAATAAGCAAACACAATTTTGCTGTCACAATTTTTTTTAAAAAAGAGTTTATCAAGAAAATGAATTTAAAAATGGCTAATGAGGTCAACTCTGATGCCAATAAGTGTGGCATACATTCGGTGTAAAGTAAATTCAGAAACAAATATATTGATAGAGCTGTTTACTTTTTGAGAAAGGAAAACCAACCAATCTGAATCATACTTATTCTGTGCTGAAAAAAAAACGACGAATGTAATAGCAACCCTTGAGGACAGAACTCAAACTAACAATGATAAACCCACAACCAACTCCACCCAATTAAAGAAACAACCTTGGCACTCCAATTTTCTCTAAAAAGACAATAACTAAATCTTAATATTTTAATACTCACAAAAACATTTGTAAATTCTAAAATAACAGGGAACTCTTCAAGACCAATCAATAAGCACTTATAACGACAGATTTTCTTTCTAAATTCTAATAGAAAGTGAAAGGAACAAAGGCAAATAATCTTTAACATTCTACAAATAATAAAAAAGAGAGATTATCCATGAACAAAAGCATATCAAATTGAAATTTTCTACATTCCAAATTTTCACACAGAAGCTTTCCGTCGCACTCCCCAGAATGTGCCATAGGGTAAATGTTTTGTTCGTTTTCAATGAAGCACAAAGCTCAAACAAAACCCAACCTATAAAATATTGCCCGGCACACTAAATGAAAGACCTGGCATAACTTAATACAATACGATCAATGCGAAGCCACCGACATAACACCCATTCAATTACAAGAACCAAAAATAATCAAAATTCCAAAACAACCATACGTGCTCCCATTTCCAAAACCAGATATCAGTATAAGCAAATATCAACAAACAAAAATATCATCCATTTTCAGTTCATGAGTCTAAAAAACCACCATGGGCTAGAAAAACATTAACCAGGAGCATATTGCTCATACATTCGCCATATTTTCTATAAATCAAAACGCCCAACATATATAAACTCCAAATGTGCTGACACATCCAAAACCCAATATCATTACAACAAAAATATCATCCATTTTCAGTTCATGAGTCTAAAAAACCACCATGGACTAGAAAAACATTAACCAGGACGCATATTGCTCATACATTCGCCATACTTTCTATAAAATAAAATACCCAACATATATAAACTCCAAATGTGCTGGCACATCCAAAACCCAATATCATTACAACAAATTCCGAATTCTTCAAATAACTCCATGAGCTAAAAGTAAGAACACCCACAGCACATATCGTTCATATATTCAACACCTTTTGTACAAAACCAACAACTACCACAACGAAAATTAAACACGCCCAATCCAATCCTCAAAATAGAAGAAATCCATATGAAATGGAGAGAAACTTTGAGAGGCAAAAGGGTAAAAGAAGATACCTTGGAAAAACAAATAGGATGAGAAGAGGTAAAAAGAAGAAGATGCTCGGAAGAAGTAGAATTGGTTTGAGGAATTGGCACGCGGATGAGCAGTAGATATGTCCGGAGACTCTGTTTTGCTGTCGTCAGCTTCTCCTCCATGCATAGTCTTCTCGCATTTTCTCCGACGGCAACTATAAATCCCAATAACTTCCAAGTTTCTTGAAAACCCTAATTAGATTCAACCAAAACAACTACAGATGAAAGGAGAAATGGAAAGGAGAGTAAGTTGAGAAGAGTTGAGGCGGACAGATACACTCTTTCTTACTTGTTTCTCAGGATAGGCCGGGCTTTTCTAGATTTTTCTTGATCAATTAACACATCTTTGAAAATTTACGTATACTTTTTCATATATAACCTACTTGAAAATATTTGTCTATAATATAATTTTATATGGTTTTATTTCTATTAATTCCATAATATTAAAAAAATATACTCTTTTTGTTCCTAAATAAATCTTCATTTAATAATAGGCATACAGATTAATAAACGATTTTAGTAAGTAAAAAAAATTATTTTACCCTTATTTAAAACTCAGTATTCCAGTGTATTTATTTTTGTAGTGTTAGAAAATATTTAATACCAAAGAGCTTTATTAGTCTTAGTTTTAGGAAAACGAAATTTCTTTAGTTTTTAGAGAATGAAAACATAATTTAAAGAGGGGCAATTTGGAGAAAAAGTGTTAAATTTCTAAAAGTACACTTATCTTAAAACAAAATTTTGAACCTAAATGAACACTTATTTAGGAACAGATGGAGTATATTATAATTGAGGTAGTAAAATAAGAATAAGTTTAGTTGAAGTGACAAAATAGGAATAAATATGAAAAATAAAAATAAGAATAATTAAGATGTTATAATTGGAAAATCAACTTTTTGAAGGTATCATCCATGTACTTTGTTCACTTTCCTTTTTTGAATCAGTCATTACATCTTGGCCCCTTTTTTTAGTTTACTAATTGTTTTTGAGATAATTATGTAAACTATTATATTTTGAGTTTTAAATTTTAAGAATGTCAATATATATTTGTTCATTTTTTTTATATCAGATTATAATTCACAATTATATAAATGTTAGATTTCATATTTCAAAATACAAAAATGTCACTTTTTGTTCTCTCGATATATGAACAATAATAAACAACGATGAACACTAAACAGATATATAAACATAAACTAACATTTTTACAATTGTAAACTCAAAATTGGGCATTTTCATATTTCTAAAACTTGAACTAACATAAACAGAAATGAACAAAGATACCCTGACATTCATATCATTTCAAACACAAAATTTTTCGCATTGTTTTATATTATTATATACAAATTTAACGTATTATTTTTATATATTATTTTTTTTCAAATTTAACTTTCATGTTTTATAAAAAAAATACTTATTATAATCTTAAAAATATTAATTAATTTATACATGTGTTATAAATAAATATTTTTTATTCAACCATATATTTATAAAAATCCTTTTTTGTATAATCATTATATTGATTTTTAATCAATTCCATGGGATTGGACTATATTGGAACTTCTTAAAATGGGTAATAAGAAACAAAAATATAAGTCATGTAGTTTTGCTCTCTAGCACAATGTGAATTTGTGAGTTTTTAGTTCAATTTTTATAAAAAAAATGTTCCAAACTATAATTTGAATCTAAATTTAGTTTCAAGTTCAAAACTCTTTCGAGATTAGCTCTTCACAAGGCTCGTAACTCCCAAACTTGCGAGCATACTCACATGTTCATCGCAATACAAACTTATTAGCTTACGCCGACGACAAACTTTTATAAAGTGAGAGCGATCCTCTCAAAATATCATGTGTTTATTGCATGGCAAATTTTATTACACGTAGGTTTATCACGAACCATAGTGTGAAAAAATCAAGCTAGAAATGATAAACCTCCTAAACTAAATATCAATTTGGTTGAAAGATATGATAATGATGACATATATGTGCAAGTAAAAATGATTTTGTTATATACCAATAGATGATGACGATAATGATAATGATATTGTCTACTTTAGAGATTTTTACATTGCTCGAGTGTTAGGATAAAGGAAAGTTTTAGCCTTGAATAATGTGTTTCCTATTCCTAATATTGAAGCAGATATGATTTTATAGTAGTTTTTTAGAAAATTAAGTGTTAAGGTTATTTTTTAGCCCAACAAAATTGTAATGATAAAAAAATCAATGATTTGTTGAGTGTGATTTGATTGAAGTCCACAAATATTAAGCTTGGATTATCACCAATTACTACAAAAATTGATGTGATTGTAATCAACAAATTTAAAGTTTGGACTACATTGAAAATACTCCAAAATAAAAATTATTTTTTTCACCCTAAAATGATAAATACTCTTCAAATTACCCTAAAATAGAAAATATTTTTTAAAAAACCATAATATGATAAAAAACCTAATAAAAATTGGTGAAATTAAAATGATTCAAGCTTATGCAAGCAAAAGTTTAGGCTTGCTTTGTAAACAAATCAAGCTTGAATACTCAAAAGCTCGGTTCAACAAAATCCGCAAACAAGTTTGTTTAAGGGTTCATGAACAAGCTTGTGAACAAACTCGTTAAATTGTCTATGAATAGACTTGTTTTAGTGTTCACGAACATGCTCGTATAAGCGTTCGTAAACAGGCTCGCTTAGTTCATAATACATATGTGACAAAATTAATAATTTATTTTATAGCTTATTGTCCTATAAATATATTGTAAAATATTGTTTCAAATAATAAGATAAATACATATTATATCTTATGTATAGTTAATAATTTATATTGTAATTTATAGGGTCAGAGTCTTATACATAAGTCTGCATAATATTTTTATTGCTCTAAATTATTTATTTCGTTTAAATGTTTATGAATATGGTCATTAATAAACTTGTTTTAAGAGGCTCGTGAACATATTTGTTAAAGATGCTTGTTTTAAGCTTGCGAACAATGCTCATTAACTTGCAAACTTTAAATAAACTGAATTTAAACAAGATTTTGCGTTCGATAAAAAAAGTCAGCACAAACTCATAAAATTTTAACAAAGCAAACTTAAACATTCTAAAATTCGGACCTCCATATCCAGAGCAAGCAATTGGCAATTGCATTGTGGAGTAGGAAAGAAGAGAAAAAAGCAAGTGGAAAATATAGAGGAGGAAGTGAGAGAGGAAAGAATCAAAAGAAACTCCAAACAAAAAGTAAAGAGAATTGTGTGGTCCCTCTCAATGGAGTTGGGTATTCATAATGGGAATCGAAAGCAACTTCCACCTTCACCACTCTCTTTCCATTTTTCTTAAATTAATTCAATTTTTCTAAATTTGGTAGACAAATTTATGTAAAAGGCACATTTAATTTGACGTGTATGAACCCCATTGGAGGAAGTAACAAAATTGTGAAGAACATGGATGATAAGAGATCCTCCAAAGGAACTTTCTCCATCTCCATCATTTTGATACGAGAAATATGCACGAGTCACAGTTTTAATAATTATTAATCCGTCAATTAAGGTTAGGTGATTGCATAAAGCTCCTACCAATATGATTAAGACATGTCTCTAGTGGGAAACAAAAGTTGAGAAAAAGGTTATGTAAGAGGCTCCTTCCTAAGATGAGGACAAACTCAACTATATTGCCAATAATCATTTCCCTTTATTTTTACTTTTATCTTTTATTCACAAAGGGATCCACCTTCAAATCAATATGTCCAACTATATTGTTGCATTGTATAATTGATTCAATCATGTAGCTGAAGCAATTTTTTTTTTAATCTAAATTGCTCAATATCTAATGTCTGTAATGAGAATTAATTTGAGATCGCAACTAAAAACACAACTGTTATTTTGCAAGAACGACTCCGTTGAGATTTAATGTCAGAGCACACCAAATTGAATTGAATTGCCAACTGAACACCCATCTCATATGTAGCTGAAGCAGATCTCTCTTAAGAGTATCAACGTAGGGACGAATGAGAAAAAAGGTAACAATTCCTTTTATGTTTTTTTTTATTTTTTCTTTTGTATTATATTTTCTTTCTTGTAGTACATTTGTCTCTTATTGTTGTCGCAAAAAGGAGTAAGAAAATTGTTTTATTGAATTGTTTTTCTCTATTTGTATGGAAAGATTTTAACTAAGATGTCGTAATTATTACAAAAGTTTTTAGGACCACCACTATATTAGACCATCTCCAATCCACACACCCAAATTTTAAACCCAAATTTCAGATTTAGTTATGCTACAGTAAATTTTACTCAAACCCATAAATTCAAATTTTACCCTAAAAAAACATATCTTCAGAATATTCCCTACAACCTTTATATTTTATTATTATTATTACTATCCAACTAAAAATAATTTAAATTAATTTTTTAACATAAAATTTAATTAAATATTTATTATTGGTGTTTAATTAAATAATTAAATACAATATTATTTTAAAAAAATAATTAAAAAATTAATCGGCAATTTTTTTAAGTTTTATTT
>CANYCX010437602.1:0-15134 GCA_948193385.1 Breynia disticha f. nivosa
ATATCACATTCTAACATTATTATACATACTTTAAACATAGTTTATCATTGGATTATACTTTATTCAACACCCAACATACCCAATCTCATTCTTTACCTTTGCATCCCAGAAAATGCATATTCGTTACTTTGGATTCTGATCTTAACTCACACCACTTCCTTTGCTCGTACCCGGAATCAAATAACTCCTACACATATTCCATTTCTAATCCACATCATTATTCTCACTTTAAAATGGACTAATTCTTGGGGCGTTACAATGACAAAATTGATAAGTAATAAATGACTTAATCATTTCATTCGGGTGCGGCCACACTCTTCCCAATTTTGTCTATCAAGCGGCCAGTGATATCATCTCTCATAGAGAGGGTCAATCCTTTCACTTCACTCCTATTCTCAATCATGATTCGTAGCATACCCAATCATACCCATACTTTTCAACCTTTTACAGCCATGTTAGGCGTATGTCAAATTACACTAAAAATCACAACAAGAGACACAGTGATTTCCAGTTTAAGGATAACATTTGACATTGCAAATGGTGATCGCTCTCCAAGTATAATGCTCTACATTATACGTATGCATTTTGCTAGATATCTCGAATATCTATGACCCGTAGAACATGATCACCTACAAAGTGCATACCAGTCTTAATTCATTTCTATTCCCATAGAAACAAGCGACTAGGGATATTTAGAATGTTAATCTCAAAAACTTCCAGGTTCTACTATCATGGTCCTCAACCTTGATACCTCAAGCGCATAATTAACATTCTTGGATATTTTATCATACAATATACCACAGGTCAATACATCATAAGATAAAAAATGCCTCATAATTTTATTGCTCAATAATAAAAGTTACAAACAATGCATTGGGCTAGAGCTTATACTAACAAGTTTCTGTGAACTAAAAGTACCACGATGGTTAATCGTTATGATCAGCCCTTAGTTCTCCTTTTTCCTGGAGAAATAATGATTGAATCAAATCCTTTGATTCAAGAGAGGGGATGACCAAGGGAGGAGGGAAGGGGATTACTAGGTTACATTTTTTTGAAGAATGAAAGTTGTATTTTATAAAAACACTTAACCAACAATCCTAGGTTCACTAGGATTGTGATAAGTTTTAATTCAAGTAAAATTCTTTTTATTTATTTCTCTGTATTTCCATGTATGCTAAGGAAAAATAAAAAGGTTTTATTTTCCTTTTATCTTATCTTATCTTATCCAATATAAGATAATTCCTTTATCCTTTTATTTCTCCACTTTTCTTTGTCTTATGTTTTAATTTAGGACATTATATCTACTTGGATAATCTTTGTCTTAAAAGCTTATGAAAGTTACCAAATTTTTGTTTTTCATCCATATTGGACCCAATTACCAAAATTAACCCAAATACCCAAACCAGCTGGACAAGTGAAATTCCAAAAAATACCCTTTTTTGTTTTCTTTATCCATGTGTGATATGTAGGACTATTTAATAATGGTAATAAATTTATTAATTCATAAATCATAGGCGATCTATAGTAAGACACTATGACAATCCAAAATTAAATAGCTGACAAGCAGTGTCAACAGCCCTACTACAATTCAAATATATCTTTGACCTTTGATATCATAATTAATATAAGGCAAATCCCAAACATCCTTATTTAGTGCTAAATAACTTTCTTGATCTCTATGAAAAAGTTGATAAGTTCAAATAAATGACCTCATCATTCCATTTAAAGTAGACACACTCTTCCTAATCTTTTCTATCAAGCAGCCAATGATATCTTCTCTCATTTTCATGAGAGATTCAATCCTTTCGCTTCACTTATACTCTTACTTGTAATTCCTAGCATACACAATCATACTCATACTTGTCAACCTTTTATGGTCACACTAGGCGTATGTCAAAGTATGCTAAAAATCATAATAAAAGTCATAGTAATTTTTAGTCTAAGGATAAATATTGCAAATAGTGATCGCTCTCTAAATACAATAACACATAATGTATCTATGAACTTTTTTAGATATCCCATCTCTGTGACCGTATAACATTATCACCTACAAAGCGCATACTAATCTTAATTCACTTACATTCCCATGGAAATAAGTGACTATGGATATTTTGAATGTTAATCTCATAACTTCCAGATTCTACTATTTTTGTCCTCAAACTTTATACCTCAAGCGCTTAATTCACATTCTTGGATAGTTTTATCCGACACATTGCACAGGTCAATACATGAATTGATAAAACAATGCCTTATTTTATTACTCAATAATAAAATGTGCATACAATGTATTGGAGCTAGGGATCATGCTAATACATTATGTTTTGATTTGATTAAGATTGATTATACATGGTTAATTATTAGATTAGTTGGTGGTTTGATCTTGAACCTAATTTACTTGAGATGTGCAAAGATTCAAGTGCGGAGAAGTTTGGCGCTCGCGTAATATGAGCATACTTTTCAAATCTTAATTGTGTATTACATGCACATTATACCTAAATTTCCCCTAAATTGTGCATTTAAAAATGCTTTTAATTGAGAATATCTTCTCAGTTTTAAATCTTATATTTACGCGCAGGATAGTTTATACCTTTAAAGATTATTGACTGTTTTTTCATTGAAATGATTATTTACTCGATAAGTTATATATGTTATGATTTCAGATAGTGAACACCTTTGCTTCGATTAAAGAGATAAATGGGTTTGAAGAGTGCTAACACACCCGTGTTACTTCAGCATGGGTCGTGTTGACCATTATTTATACCCTAAATAAACACGACCCATCTGTGAGAGCACGAATGATGTGCTAAGTGTCTGAAGTGCATCACGTGCTTTGTGCTCAACACGATGATTGTATTGAGTTATTTTGTACACAAGGTGTGTGTTATATGTGTTGACATCATTCCATTTGACTAAAAACAATGAGCACGACTAGTTCCACTATCATCACACCTGTGTCGAGCAATAAAACTGTACGTTCTGCGATAAAGAAGGATTTTTAGGGGAGTTTTAGGAGGATATTCATTCATAGTTTATAGTCGTAGAGTAGTTTTAGGGATCTTTAATTCCTTTGGTCTAGATTATATTTCATATATTTATTTTCACTTTACATGCTTTATTTGGATTTTTACATTCATATTTACATTTCAGTCGCACTTCATTTACATTTTAGCATTTCAGTTAAGTTTTTGATTAATTTTTTTATTTTTGTTTATATTTTCTGCAATTTTCTACTTTAGGTTTTGCATTAGGATTACTTAGGATGGCTTCCATTTACATTTCTGATGCTTCCCTTTATAATTTCATGTATTTATGCGGTTATTCTAAATTTGATTATGTTTTTAGTATTCTTTTGATTGGGTTTTTATGTTTTGTAAGATTGATTTATGTTTTAATGCCTTAGTTGATAAATTGATCACTTTAGCATTGAGTTTTTACCATTTGAGCACTTCTTTATTCGTTTGAATGTCACATCCATATTTTAATGTATTGCAATTTCATTTTACTTTACTTTTGATGCCTTTACTTTGATTGTTTTTAATTCATTTATGCAATTTAGTTTCCCTAGCTTGATTCTAAATTATCACATTTACAATTCTCGCTTTTTAGATTAGTTGCATTTACATTTTAGTTAGTTTAGTTAATTCTAAAATCAAATTTTTTATTCAATTATACTTTTAATAAGCAACAATGACTCATATGACACTTAGTTATTTTTCCTAGGGTTGATATTTGGGTGGAGTTTTTAGTCCCCGTATTACTTGATTGTATGCACTTGGCGCAATTGTCATCATTTAGAGTTAGGGCGCATCAGGGATACATATATCTTGTTAAATGGATAAGGTATTAGCTTAAGAAGCTCTAAGTAGAGCATAGTGGCAGATTCTACAATAGAAGCTGAGCATCTATCAATGTTTAAGGTAGCTAAGGAAGATGTTTAGATTAAAAACTTCATTACAGGATTAAGAGTCATTTCATCTATCCTAGATCCTCTAGAACTTTTTTGTGATAATAATAGGGCTATCATACATTCCAAAGGGGCCAGAAACCACCAATCTAAACATAGACTTAAGAAATTCCATCTCATTTAAGAGATCATCGATAGAGGATATGTGAAGATGATCAAGGTTTTAGGTGAAGACAATGTTGTAGATCCCTTGACCAAACAACTGGTGGGTTTGAAGTATGAGCATCATGTTAGGTCTTTTAGTCTAAGGGTTATGTCTGATTAGGACTAGAGTTAGTAAGAGATTGTTAGCGTAAGCATTGGCCCCAATGCATTGTATATACCTTTATTATGGATCAATAAAATTAAAATGCATTATTTTATCATTTCATGTATTTACCTGTGCTATGTTCATGATAAAACCTCTAAGAATTTTAACCAAACACTTGAGGTATCAAGGTTAAGGACCTTGATAGTAGAACCTGGAAGTTCTGAATTAACATTCTAAACATCCTTAGTCACTTGTTTCTGTGGGAATAAAATTGAATTAAGACTAGTATGAGCTCTATAGATGATCATGTTCTATGGGTAACAGATTGGGATATCTAACAAATTTTATAGATAAAATGTGGCAATTATATATGGAGAGTGATCATTAAAAAGAATACTAAAATTACTATGTCTCTTCCAATGTCAAATATCTATCTTTAAACCTGAAATCACTATGTCTTTCATAGTGATTTTTAGTGCACTTTAAAATATGCCTAACGTGAACGTAAAAAGGTTGACAAGTATATGTATGGTTGGGTATGTTATGGATTACAAGTAGAAGTATGAGCAAAGTGAAGGGTTAAACCTCCTATGATCATGAGATGATATCACTGGCCGCTTGATAGGTAATTTTGGAAAGAGTGTGGCCTCACCCAAATAGAATGATTGGATCATTCATTTGAACTTATAAATCTTTTCATAGATATCATGAAAGTAATTTAGCCCTAAATAAGGATATTGAAGACAAACCCTATGAAAATCATGATATCATAAGTCAATGGAAGAATTTGAATTGCAGTAGGACTGTTGGCACTACTAGTTAGCTATTTAATTTTTGATGGTCATAGTGTCTTACTAGAAATTGCCTATGATTTATGTATTATTGAATTTATTACCATTATTAAATAGTCCTAGAGATAGCACACAGAAAAAATATAACAAAAAATGGTATTTTTGGAATTTCATCTTAAGTCAAATTCTAGCCATTCAGTCGAATTGGGCATTTGGAGCAATTTTGGTAATTTGGCCTAAAAAGGATGAAAGTGAAAATTTTTGAAAGCCGTTAGCAAATTTTTAAAACAAAAAAAAACATTTGGATCTTGTTGGATAACACTTGTCTTAAATTAAGACAAAGGTGAGGGAAGAATGTGGAGATGAGGATAAGCCTTTATTTTCTTTTGTAAAAAGATTGGAAAGATAAAGATAGAATCAAAATTCTGTCCAACCTCCTCCAAAAATTTGGCCAGCTATTAAGAGGGGATTAGGATGGATTTAATTTGATTTGAAAATACAATTATATTCCTAATCTATTAGGCCATATGATCACCACACATTAAAAGGATAAAAATTGTTTCGAAACCCTAATTTTTTTACTCTTTCTTGCTCTTCTCATTAATTGGCCGTATTTCGCCAACAAGAAATCAAGAAATTGATTTCTTCATATTCTCTTCAAGAAAATAAGAAAATAAGGGGTTGATCTCATCGTCCAAACACATCAGTGCTTTCAGAAACGTGATGTTTTTAACTATATTTATCAAACTCATGTAAAAAAATTTTCATTGTCAAAAAGGGAGCGATTATGGGACCAATGGTGGTGAAAAATTAGAAATTCTCTCTAAGTGTTTTGATAATGTAAAGTTCCATGAATTTAATATACATAGATTTCAAGTTCTAAGTCACAAAACATATGTCAAAAGTGTATAGGCAACGATGATTAAGATTTTACTTGACTAAAGAGTTCACTAGTTAACCAAAGCAAAAAAAAAGGGTAAGTTAGTTGACCAGTGAATCTATTACTCGACTAACATAGCTATGCAAGTTAAAAAAAGTGAAATGTCTATTTGGGGGACCACATGCAGGGTCAATCAACTAGTTTTCAAACTACTTGACTAATACTGAGTCAAACTACATAAACATGTTAGAAAATCTTAGTCGATTGAGAATCGAGCTTCAAAGAACACATTGCTACTCAAGTAGAAATTTTATTAGTCAACTAATGATATGGTCACAAAATTTTACTTCTAAAAATACATTTAAGCTGGTTCACATTAATGACCAATGAGCAAAAATGCATGACATTTTATGTGAAGACCCAACAATAGAAGAAAGCAATAAGACAAGTATTTCAAAGCATCAATACAAATCTCAAACCTTCTTGCAAGCCTTTATTTGTGTTTAAGTGTGTTTTCTTACTTTTGAAGTAGAATAGAATGTGTGAGTCTTAGGTAGTGGAAATAGGTGTTGATCACTGAACCACTATAAATCACTTGTTCTCTTATTCTTTTTTTATTCTGGAAAATTTTCCATTGATTGTAAGGTTGCTTTAGCCAAAATTCAAGTGTGTCAAAGTTCTTATGAAACTTAAAATTCATCATAGTGAAAGTTTGGGAAAATCCTAAGTAGGAGCTTAGGTAGTGGAAATAGGTGTTGATCACTGAACCACTATAAATCACTTGTTCTCTTATTCTTTTTTTATTCTGGAAAATTTTCCATTGTCTTAAACTCTATTGAACCCCCTTTTAGAGGCTAATTTGTCTTTACACCTTCTAAAACTTGAAGGCAAAATAAGAGATACAATGCGAACATAGTAAAAAGATAAGTCTCCAACAACAAAACTATTAAGTATCTATTATTCCTACAACTCCTTCAAATTATTTTCTATTGAATGATGTGTTCCTAATTTAAAATTGCTTTTTTTCTTGTTCCAGGTTGTTGGCCATAATCCTATTAATAATAGCTTTAATCTCAACCTGCTTGTCTTATCTCCTACTGTTCTACAAGAAATTTCTGTTTTAACCTTACTAACTTCAATCTTAATTCATGGCTTTGTTTTTATAATTTCAAAGAAATTTTCTTCCTTTGCTCTCTCCTTTTTAGTGTGTGTTTTCCTATTAACAATCCCTCTATCTTTTACAACTACCCACTAATTTAAGTCATTTAGGTTAGTGGTTTTATAAATCTCTACCAAAAGGCAATCACATCCTTACTAGGATAGGGTAAGCCTTTGGGTAACCTACATTATTATTTTGAAGTTTTCGTCGAAGGAACCCAAAGATTGACGTGTGGTCATTGTTGAACTACGCATGGTGGTTAACGTACTTTAAGGTAAATGGTTAACGTAAGTTGTATGGGTAACATATGTTTCAGGAGAAATTAACGTACGTTAACGCATTTCAAAGTGCATTAAATGTATGGTTATTTCAAACTCAAATGGCTAGTTTATGTGTATAACGACTATAAACATGAAAGATAAGTATAAAAGGGTTCTAATTTCTACTCGGAATATAACTACAACACTAGAAACACAAAAGGACACCTTGTGAATAAAGATTTCAACATTTAGAAAGCACTTGACCAAGAATTCAAGAGAAATATTTGAAGCTTGATACAAGCAACTTGTAAGAGGTTAAAAGTGCTAGTGATTAGTTATTTGTTGAGGATTAGAATTGTTGTTGTGTGATTATTGAAAGTGATCCTTGTAATAGAGTTCTTACTTATCTTGAAAGTGATTCGTAAAAGAAAGAAATTAGTGGAAGTTTAAAAATCCTTAGTAGAGGTACTAAGGTAGTGGAGTAGGCAAGGTTGTTTTGAACCCCTCTAAATTCTTATGTTTTCTCTTCTTCCTTACATCTTTACTCTACAATTTTGCATCAATTCTGCATGAACGAAGAAAAGGATATAGTTTTAGATTCAACCCCCTTCTCTTGAATCCTATAATTGGTATCTGAGCGGGTTCTCTTGATAGGATTAACATCCGAAGAGTAATCAATCAAAGATGGCATTGAACATTGGAGGTAGTGAGAACTATAGGTATGCTACCAATAGACCTCCATTTTTTATGGGTCTAATTACATGATATGGAAGAAGAGAATGATGATCTTTATCAAATCACAAGACATAGAGATTTGGAAGTGATTGTAATCGATCCCATTGAACCTAGAACGACAAATGGAGAAATCAAGAGGGAAAGTGAGTACAATGATGAAGATTAGAGAGAAGATTAAACAAATTTAAAGGCAATGCAAATTCTATACTGTGCATTGAATCCAAAAGATTTAAATAGAGTGACATCATGTGACAATGCCAAAGAAACATGGAAGATGCTAGAGGTTACAGGTGAAGGAACCACTCAAGTGAAGGAGACTAAGATCAACACGTTCCTACATGACTATGAATTTTTCACAATAAAGGATGGAGAAAGCATCACGATAGTGTTAGATAGATTTGCTAATATCATTAATTGATTAACATCTTTTAGGAAACCAATTTAAGAGACTGATATACTCAAAAAGATACTAAGGTCACTTCTAAGAGAATGGGATACAATAGTTACCACAATAATGGAGTCCAAAGACTTGAACAACCTAGAGTTTAGTTCTCTAGTTGGATCATTGTTGAACTATGAGATAGTTCTTAATTTTAGAGGACTCAAGATTAAGGGCAAGGAGAAAGAAAAGGAAATAGCTCTTAAGGCATCTCACGAGGAAACTGAGAAGGAGCATAGGGACTTGGAGGAAGATGAAGAAGTTACTCTTTATGCTAAAAACATGTGGCGATACAAGACGCTCATTAAGAGAATAAAGAGAGAATTGAAGAAAGAACCTAAAGGAAATTTTAAGAGGAATGCTTCTTCAAACTATAAAAAGAATGATGACACTTGCTACAGTTATGGAAGAATTGGACATCATCAAAAGGATTGTAGAAAGCCATCGTCAAAGCTCCCACATGAGAGGAACAAGGAAAATGCCATAAAAGCCTACAAAGCTACATGGAGCGATGAGGAGGATGACAAAAAAGGAGAGAAGAAAACAATCTTGCTCTTATGGCATTGGATTTATATTCAAGTGATGAGGAAAATGACGTAAATTACTTAACAAATGATGATGAGTCGCTTAATTCCTTATTCAAATGCTATTAAGGATAACAAGTTGCTTAAAAAGAAATTAAGTTGCTAGAGAGTGAGAATGAAGAATTGCTTGCAACTTTGAATAAATCAAAAGACCATTCTCATTGTATTCTTGAATTTGATAAATTGCAAGTGCAACTTGATAAGGCTAAAGAAGAGCTAGACATCATTACTTAAAAGTATACCAATAGGAATGAAAAATTTGAAAAGATGTTAAGTATGCAAAGGTATACTTTATCTAGATGTGGTCTAGGTTGTGAAGAAATTGAAGAAGAACAACCTTTGTTGAACAAACTAGATCATTCTAAAAATAAGATAAATTTTAAAGTGCATAAATGTGAAAGATACTTAGAATAGGCCATAGTTCCTATTCATGCCATGCTCTTAGGAGGGTAACAAAGGTTATGAAAATTTGGGTTCCGAAAGGAATTAAAGTTAATGATAGAGTATTAATAGCTAACGGTAAAGGACCCAAACTAGCATGGGTACCAATCAAAAGCACATGATTATGTTTTGTAAGTACATGGAAAGAAGAGGAGCAACTTAAGTATGTGGTACATTGATAGTGGATGTTCTAAACATATGAGTGGTGACAAAAGCCTCTTTCCATCACTTTAACAAAAAGAAGATGGCCATTTCACCTTTGGTGATAACAAGAAAGGTAAAATCATTGATATAGGTAAAATGGGTAAGGAACATTTGCCTACCATTGATAATGTATTTCTTGTTGATGGTCTAAAACATAACTTACTTATTGTTTCCCAAATATATGTTTTAGACTATGAGGTTAAATTTGAATTAAATCAATGTGTTGTGTCTAAAGAAAATAAAATAACATTTATAGTTGTAAGACAAGGAAATGTTTATATTGTTAATTTGCATGATGATGCATCCTTTAATGAAAATGTTTAGTTTTAATAGATGAGAATGTAAATTTATGGCATAGAACATTAGGACATGCACCACTACATTTGCTTTCTAAATTATCTAAAAATGAAGTAGTTAAAGGACTTCCTAAAATTAAATATATCAAAGATCACTTGTGTGAACCTTGCATTAAAGCCAAACATACTAGAGGTTCTTTTAAACCTAAGAAAGAAATATGTACTTCTAATATTTTAGAACTTGTGTATATGGAATTAATAGGACCTTCTAGACTTGTTAGTTTAGGAGGTAAGTTATATACTCTTGTAATAATGGATGATATTCGAGATTTAGTTGGATTTATTATCTTGATAATAAGAGTGATACCTTTAATGAGTTTGCTATATGGTGTAGATTAGTTTAAAATGAAATGATCTTAGCAATCATTGCAATAAGGATGGATCACATGAGAGATTTTGAGTCCAGGCCTTTTGAAGATTGGTGTGGGAAGTACGGTATAGAACATAACTTTTTGGTTCCAAGAACACCCCAAAAAAATGGCATGGTGGAGAGAAAGAATCGGACTTTAGAAGAAATAAGCCGAACAATGTTGAATAAGTACAATCTTCCTAAGTACTTTTGGGCTAAAGAAATGAACACATCGTACTACACCATCAATAAAGTATACCTTTGGCAGGACCAAATGAAGACCCCTATGAGATGTGGAAAGGTAAGAAACCCAATATCTCATACTTTCATCCATTCAGCTGTAAGGCATATATCTTGAATAATGAAAAAAGACAACTTAGGAAATTTAGCTATAAATTTGACATTAGTATATTCTTAGGACATTCTAGCCATAGTAAAGCATATAGAGGTTTGAAGAGTCTAATCATGTTAAATACTATGACTAATGTGGTTGAAGAGTCTATTTATGTTAAATTTGATGATTTGATCTCACCTCTAAAGAAGGTAGTGTTTGTTGATGACTATGATGTAGGTGAAACTTTTAAGAAAGGTGAGCAAAACATTAATGGAGCCACTCAAATTGAGGAATCTATCCATGTCGAGGTTAAAGAGGAAGTTGAAGCACTTGTTCCACTTGAGAAGGAAGGAACACCCCATAGATCAAATCATTGACAAAGTGGAGGATGAAGTTAGGACTAGAAGAGGACTATTTGAGTACCACAGGAATTTTGCCTTCGTTTCAATTGTAGAGCACAAGAACATCAAGGAAGCGTATAGGATGATAAATGGTGTATGGTCATGCAAGAGGAACTTAATCAATTCAAAAGGTCAAATTTTTTGGAGTTAGTTCCTCTTTCCAATGACAAGACCATTATTAGAGCTAAGTGGGTTCATAAGATCAAACATGAAAAAGAGGGAAATCCAATTAAGAATAAGTCTAGTTTGGTGGCTCAAGGGTATAATCAAGAAGAGGGATTAGATTATAAGGAGACTTTTATGACGGTAGCAAGATTGGAACCAATTCGGCTATTATGTGCGTATGCAGTTCATAAGAAGATAAAACTATACCAATTGGACGTTAAGAGTGCCTTCTTCAATGGAGTGGTTCAAGAAGAGGTATATGTTAAGCAACTGCCGAGATTTGAAAACCAAGAGAACTTAAATCACGTGTACAAGTTGAAAAGGCATTATATTGGTTGAAGCAAGCATTGAGAGCTTGGTAATCCATCATGGCTATAAAAGGGGCCATGTGGATAACACTCTCTTTATCAAAAGGCTTAAAAATGATGTCCTTATTTATCAAATTTATGTGGATGACATTTTATTTAGTACTATTAATCCCTCCATATGTGAGGAATTTTGCTCTTTGATGAAAGGTGAATTTGAAATGAGCATGATGGGGGAGCTCAATTTCTTCTTTAGACTTCAAATAAAATAAAACGACAAAGGAATATTCATTCACCAAACCAAATACACCAAGGAGTTGCTAAAGAAGTTCAAGCTTCAAGAGTGTAAACAAATGCAAACTCCAATGGCATCTACATTAAAACTTGATAAAGATGAGAATGGAAATTTGGTGGATGTAAAGCTCTATAGAGTTATGATTGTTTCATTACTCTATTTAACGGCATCTAGACCCGATATTATGTTTACAAATTGTATGTGTGTTTGCTTTCAATCAAATCCTAAAGAATCACACATGATTGCATGCAAAAAAATTTTAAATATTTGATTGGAACAATAGGTTTAGGACTTTGGTATCCTTCTTGCTTGGATTTTAAACTTGTGTCCTATAATGATGTGGATCAATGTGGATGCAAATTGGATAGGAAAAGTACTAGTGGAGCATGTCATTTTATAGGATCTTGTCTAATCTCTTGGACTAGTAAGAAACAAACTAGTGTAGCTATATCCACGGCCGAATCGAAATATGTAGCCGCGAGGGGTGCTTGTGCACAAGTACCGTGGATTAAATACTAATTAGAAGATTATGGGATAAAACTTGAAAAGATTTCCTTAATGTGCGATATCACTAGTGCAATATCACTAGTGCTATCAACCTTAGTAAAAATCCAATAATGCATAGTAGAACCAAACACGTTAAGATAAGACATCATTTTCTAAGAGATCATATCAAAAGAATAATATAATCTTGGAATTTGTTAAAACCAATGACCAATTAGAGGATATTTTCACTAAAACTTTGGAAAAAATAAATTTTGACTCAATAAGGTTTAGGCTAGAAATGTATAGTTTAAATGAAATATAAATGAATTTTTATTGATGTTATGATGAATTGTGTTATTAGTTTATGATTTTGTGATTTTTGTGGCATAACTGTTTAAATTTTGATCACATTTTTTATTTGTTCAATTTGATGTTAATTAATGTTAATTGATGTTGATTTGATGAGATATGATGTTTTGATATGGTTATGAGGTTAATTTTTCTTGTTTGATGTTGTTGGGAATAGACTTTGATAGATACAAAATGTTTTATGTTGTTGCATTATTGATGTTGATATGGTTTTGATGAGTTGATGATGCACTAAATTTGTAAGTTTAGTTGTTTGATTTTGATTCTTTGAAACATTGATTTTGGATAATTTAATTGAAATTGGTTTTAATGTGAATCATGGTTACATTCATGTCATATATGATGATTATTATTTAAAGTATGTAATTGTGCAAATATGTGTTAAAGTTACAATTTTTGCATATGTACGACATAATCCTACATTAATATGGTCACAAGATTGACGAAATATGATCTGGAGATAAACAGTAGTCGTCGGAATGATAGTTGCTGCAACTATGCAAAAATAACGTATGTTTAGGGAGATGAATAACATACGTTATTCTGGAAAATCGTACATCAAGAATAATGTTGGATAAACAAAGAATGGCATACGTTACACTAGTAACGTACATTACCTCTGTAGATAACGTACATTATCGATGCTCAGGGGGTTTTAAAATCACAACAGCAGGTTATTTTCCCACATTTCCCTCTCTTGCAAAACGCACAAAGCTCTCAGAAAATTTACCCTCATTTCTCAAAAACCTACGTTAAAACCTCAAAACTTGTTCCAAAACACTTCTAAATCATTCCTAACCAAAGCCCATTTATCAATCACTCTCAAAAACATCAAAATCACTCATATTTGCTGAATTTCTTTAAAAAACCTAATTTTCAAAAACCTTAAATGGCACCCAAAAGGAGAGTTGTGTAGGATTTAGCTCCTTTAGGCCATCTCTGGACTACGATGACATACAATTTGTGAGTAAGAACACTCAAACTTATTTTGAGAATGTGTTAGGTAGAGAATCCTTGATAGAAAGCTTATTTTTTAGCTATGAATCTTTGAGGTCAGTTGAATTGGATATTAAGCCGACATTTAGACATAGAGGATTTAGCTCTTTTGTATCCCGAGTCTTCCCAAATCATAAGATGTCAGTTCAGGAGTTTTATGACAACATGTCACATTCCATAGATGAATTTGGAGAGTTGTGTATTCAATCTCAGGTAAATAAGACAGATATAGAGTTTACCGAGAGCAACTTGAGTTCATGGTTTTAGCTGAAGCAACGTGGATACAGATGTTTGGGGAGTTTTGAGTATAATAAGGATAAGGATAGAGAGTATTTGAATGACCTAGATTTGGTGATTGGTTGCAAAACAAATAAGCATAGAGAGATTAGATGGATAAAATTGCAATCACGTCTTGCGGGCAGAGATAGGGAGTTGGACTACAACTCCTTTGGGGTTCAGATGCAGATGGTGCACAGTGCTCTCACTACAGCAATTACACCTAAATTTCACACTCAGAGTGTTCTACGAGGCATAGATTTGAAGGTCATGTACCATGTTCTGAGAGGGAATGAGGTGAACCTTTGTTTCATAGTGATGTCATGTATGATCAGTAAGGCAAAGATGATGTTTAGAGATAACTATAGGACACAGACTAGAGAGAGGAGAGCTTGCCTTCCTTTTGGATCCATCCTTACCCATATATTTAGTCAGTACGGTGTTGATCTAAATGGATTAAGAAGGGCAATGGTTCACAACAACCAGTTTGTTTGAGACTCCTACTTGAGTACCATGAGGTACTATCGCACCAAAGATGATGGCTAGGCATTTTATAAGTATTTATTAGCTGGGACTGTTTTGCATTATGGATCTTCATATACCAGGTTGGTATCGTACCTCTAACTCATCATCCAGCTGCATCATATGGTGGAGCAGGACCCTCTACTACACCACCAGCACCATCAGTGGCACCATCCGCTTCTGCACCTCCTCCTTCAGTTCAGAGCACTACAGGATATGCTCTAATTGATCTAGCTATCCTTAAGCATCTAACTGCATTAGAGCATAGTGTACTGATAAATGTTGTTTCATACGTATACTTTATATCTATTTTCACGACATTTCTCTGGTTTTTAAACTAACTTCGACAAGATATCCGCATAATTTCCATAATTTTTCATATCTAATCGAGAGATATTTTAGCAAATAATAGACATTCTGTAACGCCCCGAAAATTTATTCGTTTTAAAATAAAGAAAATGTATATTAAAAATACGGTTAATTAGCGATAAAGATAGATAAAATTATAAGTGATATACGGTGTATTGAATGCCGAATGAGGTTAAATTAAAGTTTAATGAATGTTATTTGAGT
>CANYCX010437655.1:0-10541 GCA_948193385.1 Breynia disticha f. nivosa
GTGTTTAAATTGATTATATGTTATGTGAACTTGTGCATGTGAACCTTAGAACGTGTGATCAAATACATGTATATGTTTATGTGAACTTTCAATTCTTGTGATGAAGTGTCCGTAAACACATATGTCAGCTTGTGCATGTGAACTTATCTAAACTATAGTGGTTTGTGATGAAGCGTTCGTGGACATATATGTGAACTCCGTGCATGCGAACCTATGTGAACATCCTATACTTATTCTGAACTATCCTTTTTCAATCATATGTGAACTTTTGTTTCAATCATACGTGAAATTTTTTCTTTTTGAACTTGATCATGTGAACCTTAAAACATGCGTTAAGTGAATTATATGTTTTGTGAACTTGAGCTTGTGAACCTTTGTTAACCTTAGAACAAGTGTTTTAAATGAATTTTTTAACGTGAGCATGTGAACATTTGTGAACCTTAGAACGAATGTAAAGTGATTGAGTTTTTTTTATGAACTTGTTCATGTGAACCTCTGTGAACTTTAAAACATGTGTTTAAATTGATTATATGTTATGTGAACTTGTGCATGTGAACCTCTGTGAACCTTAGAACGTGTGATCAAATACATGTATGTGTTTATGTGAACTTGCTAATGTGAACCTTTGTGAACTTCGGAGAATAAAAACTTTAAGATTTCATCTCTGTCGTAAAATTCCAGAAAATTGTGGGATTATGGAATTTTGATAAAAAATTAACTTGAAACTGCAATCAATAAGAATGATTTCACTTGATTTCAAACCTGGGTTGAAGTACACAAGTTGATTACTTCAAACATGATTCTTCATTGATTTTCTTTAATTTTTGAAAAAAAAAACTTTGGATTGCCTTTTGATTTATGCAGTTGATAATTGTGTTGATTGAGTTTTTTTCATTTTGATTGTGAGTTTCTTTTTTTTCTCTCGATTGATAATGGTGTTCGTCGGTGTTTTCGTTTTTTATGAATCTGTTTTGGAATGATAGTTTTTTTTAAGAATTGAGAATATTTGAATTGAGAGATTTTAGGAATGGGATCCACGTTTTTTTTGCAATTAGTTATGGGATGATTATATTTTAAATATAGTATGTTTGAGATGTCATTTTTACAATTTGTAAAATGAGTGACTATTTCCTCAATATGTGAACCTTAAGTGTAAGGTTTCTTAAATTTTTCCGAAATTTTATTAATTTAGAAAGTTATTAATTAATGACTAGATTAATAAATTATTAATTTATAGCTGGATATAAATTAATAAATAAATTTTAAAATTATTAATATATAAAAATATTATATCTAGAATTAAGATTTTTTTGTATTTTTTACGTGATGAAATAAAATACACATTATATAATTTGATTGATTAGTTGAATGTTTATTTTATTTTCTAACATTCAAAGTATCATTATCAATGAATTTTTATCTAAAATATACGATGCGATTAATCTTCAAATCTTATACGAAATAGTTTTTATCTAAAATATAAGATTGACTAAATAATATATAGCATTTAAAAGTTATTCAAGGTATAATATTGGTCAAAATAACAACCAAATATCTTCTGGCAAATTTTGATAAGAAAAAAGATAAAATTCAAATTTAAATTTTATGAAAAGAATATTATAAATTAATATTTTACTGGTTGTTATAAGTATATTTATATGTACTAGGCTAATTCATAAATATAAAAAGGCATTTATATAAAACTGTTTAAGAGAATCGTATTAAGGCTCCTTTTGTTTGGCGAAAAATATTTTTCTGAAAAATACTTTTTTATTTTTTGTTGTTTTTAAATCAAAGAAAATAGTCAATGAAAAATAATTTCTGTCCAACTGAAAAATAACTTCTCTAGATAACTTATTTTGTAAGAGAGTATTTTTTTCCTTTCTAAAAGAGGAAAATATTTTCCAATTCATCATTCACTTACGTATAATGTCTAATATTAAATATTTTTTAATTATTCTATTTGTATTATATAAATTTTATTTTGTTAATATAATTTTAATATGTTCAATTTTTTTATATAAATTCCAAATATTTTCTTAATCAAATTTTCATGTAATTACCAAACATTAGAAAATACAATTCTAAAAAATATACGATTCTAGAAAATAAAATTCTAAGACTTATTTTTTATGAACAAATATTTTCTCTAAAGACTTATTTTCTATCAAACAAAGAGAACCTAACTTATTAAAATTATTTATTTTTGAACTAGTTCAAGTCAGGACAGAAATAATCTATCAAGTATAGAGATTTGACTTCATGAAACTTTTTAACATGCCAAGAATATATATATACACACACACGTGTGTGGTATACAGACACACGTGTGTGGTATTGTAGAAATCTAGACAAAGAATAAATATATATGAATATAATAATAAATATTTAAAAAATTCTCAATAATGAGTACATAATTATCTGAATTAATTTTTATTGTGAAACCTAATGGACCAAAACATGTGTAAATGCCTCTACTTCCGTCAAATTATATCCTTATCAGAATTAATATGCCAAGTTTCTATATATGCCAGTTTAAAAAATATTTGTCAATAATGTTAACTAATATGATTTTGTTTCTCCTAATGTTAGAATATAAAAAAATTATTATTTAAGTGATATATGTCTCATCTGTTGAGTCTTCGTTTAGATGGTAGAAATATTGTTTAATTTGTAAGAGGTTCAAAGATCAATTCATATTGTCTCCATTTACATATATATATTTTTTTACTTTTTTCATGAATTGTCACCTTGTGATAAACTTGTAGTAGACAAATAATATTGACAACAAATTGACAAAATGGTAATAAAAAAATTACAAAAACAAACAAACAATGAAACCCTAATTCCAAATCTGTAACACATATCGCCGTAAAAAAATTTTATATTTTTTCTATGAATTGTTACTGTGTGGTCTACTTGTAGTAGACAAAAAAATTTGAAAAAAAGTTAACAAAAAATTTACAAAAATACAAACAGCAAAATCCTAATTCCTAAATCAGTATCACGTCTCGCCGTAAAAAATTTATACATTTTTCCATTAGTTGTCACCTTGTGGTAAACTTGTAGTTGACAAAATAAAGTTGACAACAAGATGAAATATGTTAACAAAAAATTTACAAAAAAAAACACTGAAATCCTAATTCTCAAATCAGTAACACGTATCGCCATCAAATTGAATACACAAATAAAATCGACCAAAAGTTGACAACAAATTGACTAGAAGTTTAAAATCCTAATTCCTAAATCAAGGCAGCTCTTGCATTTGCCATGGTGAGAAACATAATGTGCAAGTGATCTGCTTCAATAGTTTTGCTTGATGTATTATTATCACGTGCAAGCTTGCTCAAATGACTAAGCTTAAAAACCTGTTATTGCAAAACTTTACGTCAAAAGAATAAACCATCCATTAATTCAGCCAATCAAAATCAGATTACAAAATGACAACTTCCTCTAACATCGTTGAAATGTGCAACAAAATCGTCTAAATCAACAAAATCAGTAAAACAAAAAAAATAAAGACAAAATTGCAAAACATGGATATAAAAGATCATAGATTCGAGAGAAAAAAGTAAATACGATGAAAATAAATTGCAAACTCTTGTTAAAGTCGCTTGGCAATATGGATTAGAAGATAAAAATAATGCTCTGCACTAAATAAATCACATATTTATGTATGCATGTATGTTGAACCTGATAAGTTATAATTGAAGCTGGTAAAGGAGATGGCGGGTGGAGATGGAGGTGGCAGAGGAGATGGTGGAGACGAAAATGGAGGTGGTAGTAATGGTGGTGGAGAGGAAATCACTGGTGGTGGAGGGAAAAAAAGAGAGAAATTGTCTAGAGAGAAATTGTTCAGAGAGAAACATATGGTAGAACAATTTATTGTTTATACAATTGATAAAAAAGGAAGAAGAATAAAAATTTATAAAGAACAAATTTAATGAGATTTTAAATAAGGAAAATCCAAAGTTTTAAGATGACACTTGTACTTTGTTTCTCTACTTCGAAGTGCAAATGGACTTGGAGGTGTAGTCTCATCACATATTAGTATAGGCCAAGAATTTTATGTCAAGACTCATAAGGATCTAATTAGCTCGATAAAAGGAGAGGTGAGGTCCTAGAAAACAAAGCGAAGAAGGGACATGTTAGGGAGCGGGCGTCTCACATAGTGTGGTGGATTCATTCTTTGAGATCTTGTACTACCTCTACACTTTTCTATTCTATTGTATAGATGAGATTGAATGTAATATATAATTTAAGAACCATTTTTTGATTGTTTATTCTAGCTTTTGTGAAGATTAAGTTATATTTTCATCCATTTCATCTTTATTATGGTATTAGCAAGAGCAGTGTTATAAAAACTGGACCGAACCGGTTCCGGTTCACCATTCAAACCGGTCTGCAAGCGAACCAGCATTAAACCGGTAAAAACCGGCGAACCGGTCGATTTAACCGGTGAACCGGACCGGTTTTTAAATATTAAAAAAAAATTAAAAATTATATAATTTTCTATATTTATATATACTTATTTATTTATTTATATTATTTTTAAATTGCCGGTTAGACCAGTAAACCACCGGTTCGACCAATGAACCAACCACTCAGTCCCTTTTTCGGTTCGACTTCGGTCCGGTTCTGATAACACTGAGCAAGAGTTATTTTTTGAGTTTGTGCAATTGTGATTTGGTTGATTTTTTAGCAAAAAGTTTGTGTAAATTTGAATTCGACAAAATTTGAGAACGATGTTCTCTCCTTTTTGTGGTGTATAATTGTGATATAGGCGGATTAAAATTGAGAAGTGTTCATCATATTTATAGATTTATTGAGATGTTTTTATAAATACTTTGAAATTATAAGAAATTCGTGCAATTACAACAATTTTGAATGGTGGATTTGTAATTGGTTCATGTAAAATTTAGAATTAACTTAATTAATATTGTAATTTTATGTATTTCATAGTCAATTATGAAATTAATTTGTTGAATTAGTAATTATGTGTCATTATTAACACAATCCCATGCCTTCCGCTCTCTTCTTCTCACACTCGATATAACCGCTATCACACTGTTATCGTCGAGTCACCCACCATAGTACAACATCACTCTATTGCCTACCTTACCGGACTCGATATACCTACCAAAAAAAATCCCCAATCCATTATAATCTTGCCAATGAAGATACAAGCCCATTGTGAGAGGAAGTATTATTAAGAAATTTGTGTAATTATCATGCTTTTTTTAGGAAATCATCATGCTTGTTTTTGTTTTTGGCTGTTAAGTAATATTTATAAAATATTAAATTCACGGTTGTAATCATATCATAGTCTGCAGTTAGCGATACTAACTCTAAGTTTGTTTGGCGGAAATTAATTTCCTGTGGAAAATATTTTTTTGTTTTAGAATCTTATTTTTTGAAATTATATTTCTTAGTATTTCATACTTAAATATTTGAAAAATATAAAAAAATATATAATTTTATATTTTAGATAAGAGAAATATTTTCTTTAAAAATATGTTAAAAATAACTATTATTTTTCATTGATTTTTAAATTATAATTTTGTTAACTTATTTTTCGTTGGTAACAAGCAATGGAAAATAAAAAAAACACTTTCCTAAAAAATAAATTCCTCCAAACAAACGGAGCCTAACTGAAAAATTAATTTTGCTAAAACCTTTTTTCTCTTCAAGTTTAGCTTTCTTTTGTTTGATTAAATATTTTACATTTTAAATTAAAATATTCTTGAAAAATTAAAACAAATTTTTTTTTTGTAGTTATTGACTTTAAAACTTAATTAAACTATAATTTACTGTGCATTATACAGGCACAAAACTAGAAAACTCTCATTTCTAACTTTGAAAATAATAGTTTTAGCATTATTTATTCAATCTGCGCATTAGCTATTTTAAATGGGAGAATAAATGTAATGAGAGGTTCACATTCAACTCTTAGTCACTATCGCTTGAAAATTAAGCCTTCACATAATCAACCATTTTTTCCTTTTGAGGTCCATAATCAACCAATTAACCATAAGGATTACAAGTTTGGTGAGGAAATATTAAATAAACAGGATAAGGTTCAATTTCTAGCTTAACGTTTTATTCAAAGTATAATATTGGGTTTGATTTTTTTGGTCCAATTTTTTATTTAACATTTGTACTATAGTTCAAGCTAGGGTCTTTAGTTTGTAAAAATATGGAAGAATCTCATTTTTAGTAGCAGAATTGATTATTTAAGATTAAAATAAAGTTGTTTTCGGCAGTTGTCGCGCAAAATGAGTCGTCTTTGTGTGTTTGACAGAAGAAAAGAAACTTTTAGTAAAAAATTTGGATTTGTTTTAGTTTTTGAGTTATTGGATGATTTAATCTCAGTTATCATAATAAAATGATGTCGTTTTGAACTGATGATTTTAAAGATTACAGTTGAACGTTCTTATGTAACTCTAATATACACATAAGCTTCTATTTATTAGTATACTAATTAATATCTTAATTGAGCTACAATGAGAATGTTAGACATCGAATTGGACCAAAAAAAGATTGGATCCAATATTGTACTTTTAACAAAACGTTAGGTCCGAAAATGAACCTTATTCCCCTAAATAAACTAAATGGCAGGTCTAACATAGTTCGGTCTGAATTTTTAATTGAATCACTAAATGAATCGACGAGTTTGGTTTTTCTATTACAAATCTATACTAATATAGACTGTTTAGACAAACATATCAATTTAGTTAATAACTGGTTTGGTTTGGATCAATCTGTTCGGTAAACAATTTAATGAAATAGTTTATTTTAATTTTGCACTCAGATTCAATTCAACATAATCATGATTGTTACAAATAAAAATAAACGCTTTCTAAATATCTACAATCAATTTTAGTTGAGTTTAAAATATATATGCATTGATATAATTTTAGTTCGGTCGATTAATTTTTGGTTGGATTTAAAATATATATGCATACATATAATTTTAATTCAGCTTTGTTTGACTTTTTAGTTGTCCAAATCACAACTAAAATGATCAAGTTAGTGTTTAAAATCTCTTATTTATATTCATTTATTTAACATCTACTAAATTCTCCGACAATGACTGGAAACATGAGAGTTCAACTTGCCTTGTCACCGACTTCAGGTTTCAAAGGACTAATTCCCGTTAGACTTGGTTTTAATCATCATCCTTAGACATGTGTCGAACTACCGACATCTTTAGGAATTACGAAACAAATCGAGTTAGGAATGACCGATAGTGAAAATCAAATACAATTAATCATATTACAACATTAAAAACTACCATATCAACATAACAAAAATATTCTTCACAGATTGGTGTGGTGTGTTAAGTATTCTCCTAAACTACTTTATAGAATTGAGATGCATTTTTGAAGATGTTGCATTGAATTAGTGGCAGAGAAGAGGATTCTCATCAAATATGAATGTGAAGTGCGTTCCCATTCATTCCGAATATTACATTCCACAGCACTTTAAAGCCTCGATTCGAATCCAACTAATGTATTTGATTACTAATACTTTTAAATGCAATCATTGCTTATTGCTAAGACTTGTTTTTTTGGAATAATTGGATTTAAAAAATATATAGTTTATCTACAATAATTTTGGAGGAATCTAGCACCTGCCCCCTTTTTTATCAGTATAGATAATTTAAAATTAAATAAACCACCAAAAAAAGACAGGAATTTCCTTTCCTTGTCCATGATTTATTTTGCAGTTTATATTGATTTGAACATTTTGTGCCTTTATGAATTGTTTGTAGAGTTTCGTTGAAAAATATTGTGTCGAAGTTTGGCGAAAATTTACATCAAAATTCGATGGAAAATAGATTATTTCTTGAATAATGCAACTATAACTTAAATGTAGCATCTAATTTCAATACAAAATATGAAAATATAATTGCTTTATAGCTATATTTGATATGATTAACCTATGGAATAGACACAAATGGAGAGGAATCAAATGCATATTGGAGATGGTCGTATAGATAAGTTTGAATAAGATAATGTTTCAATCTTTTTTAATAACGTATTTATAATCTGAAATAAAACCAAAAATTGAGAAGAAAACCCTAAGAAGTCTCACAAGTCACACCATGTTCGGTTCTTAAGCATTAAATAAATGCAAAGATCCATTTTATATTCTTAGGTCACTTTCAGAATCAGTTTACACTGAAAATAAAATCCAGAATTTACTCCAGAAAAAAAAAAGAGTGCAATTTGCTCATAGACCATCACATTGGTCGGTACCATAAATTAAGCTCAACAAAATTTCGTCCGATTTTTTGACGGAAAAAAATTGTCGGAAGTAGTTCGTAAAAACGGCGGATTTTCTTGTAGTGGTATAACAATTTTACGAATGAAAATATTACTTGAAATAAATTATAAAATTTTAGGGTTGAAAAAGAGAGGAGTTTAGTAAACTAATAGTAGTATATTTAGTTGAAATACATAAAATTATTCATAATTTTCACTCATAAAAATTAAAATGCAAAAGTATAGTCAGTTGTCAAAGTTGCAAATCAAAACAATCAAATTGACTAAGACGTACATTGTATTCCACCATGTGGTAAATATGAGCCTGGTCTTATCCACCATGTGGTAAATATGAGTCTAGTCTTGTCGGCCAAAGAAATTAAAAGCGATATGCAATATGTATGATGAGCTTATCATCTGCAACCAAGTTAAAAGCAAGTCAAACATTAAACAAAATATGGTTAACGAAAAGTAAGGGTCGATCAAATATAAAATATAAAAACAAATGTTGGTTTTAGATCATTTTGGCCAATTGAACTATTGCAGTTCATCGACACTTAATACTGTCAATTTAATCATTCAAGTTTTTTTTTGTCATATTTTAAATACTAATTTTTTTAAGAATTATTTTCTGAAAATATATATTGCAAGAAATTAGTAAGTTCAATATATATTCGATTTCACTTTCATGAGTGGTGTAATCTTTTTCAGAACCACATTTAAAGGCCGCAATTCCTTGAGCCCCCAATTCTCTCGTTTATATTCCACCCATAATTATATTCTCTTAATATTTTGACTAACAAATAATTGGCGTCACATTGACATGCAAGTTACTGTACATTGTAGATAAACCTAGTAAAAATTGATCCAATCTATCAAACTGGCACAATCTAATACGAAGTTAATCGAGTTTGAGTATGATATAAATGAGTTTGAGTTGTAAATAAGTTGACCCGTTAAAAATTTGATTAAATAGGTAAACCCGACACAACTAGATTACGACCCGTTATAATTCCTTAAAAATTTATTAATAAATTTATAAAATAAAATATTTAAAACATATATAAAATTTTATTTTTATTTTGAGAAGTATGAAAAAAAATAAACGAGACTATATATTTAGAAAAATAGATGTAAGAGAATTTAGATTTAAATTTTGATGCAATAGATGTTAAATAGATCAATTTTTACTTATCTAACTTGTTAATCATATAAATAAATAAGATAATCCATGTCAATTGAATTTGTCAATTGTGTTAGTGAATTTTTTTTTATCAAATATCATTATTTATGACACAAACATTACAAAAATTTAATTTATGTCATTTGTATCGTATCTAATCATGTACTCTTTAATCATACTTTTGAGTCAATAATTGCCAACTTTATCTAATTGTGTCACTTAAATAGTCAATCTGCCAACCCATTTATTAAACAAGTTGGGTCTAAATTTCACCTTTTAACCTGTTTAATAAATGAGTCAAATTTGAGTTTAAGTTAATCGTATTAACATATCATGTTGAGAAATGAGCAATAATTTTTCTATCTCAGTTAATGAAAATTATTTTGTAAGGAAGAAAATTCCTCAATATTATTTAAAATATACCAAATAAATCAATATTTTCAGTTTAATAAAAAATAAATAGGAAATGAAAAGATTGTACGTAAGCATCCACGTCAGTGTTTTCCTAGTTAGATTTTTTTTGTTGAAATTATCAATGCATTACTGAGGAGTGTCTTCAGCAATTGCTGATACAAGAAATTCTGGAGGTGATGAATCCCAAAATGTTGTGTCAGACAAAGAATTGGTCGCCGGACCTAGAGTGTGGACTATCATGTTCGTTGAACTCTTAACATGTTGGATACATTATTCAAATGAGAGAGAAAGTCTAAACATGGCTGAAATAATATGAGTGACATATTTAAGACTTTTAAAATGAGAACAGAATTATATAAAAACTGCAAGAATTATGCATTGGTTTGCCGCCATGCATGCATTACGTACGCAAGTGAAATGAAGAAGAAGAAGAATATTTGAAATAAGTAGAATTTAAGGAAGGTAGAAGGAACATTAAACGTGAAACAAATGCTGCATTAAAATTCCATCCGCGTTTCTCCTGCATGAAAGCAATCATATTCAGAAGAGCATATCCGCCTACACAAATCATTTTCAGTAAAAATTCTCGTTGAATTTGTAATGAGAGCGACACCAGTTATTTTATTTTGTACCCCAAGCTACTTTCGAAAACATCTCTCAATATACTCCCTCCGTTT
>CANYCX010437726.1:0-29232 GCA_948193385.1 Breynia disticha f. nivosa
AACACACAACTTACAACATTCAATCCACACATCAATATCACACTTTTTACCACACCTAACACCATTCAATATCATTTCTACATTCAGATCACTCAACATCTAATTAAACAATTAAGCTAAACCATTTGTACAACCCATTCACATAACCTCACAAGTACCAAGCAATTCCAATTCACATACCAAAGCTAATACATAACTTCATAATCAAAGCCAACATCAATACTTAAGATCTTCTAAGCTTACGCCAGAGCATACCCAACAGACATTCTTAACCATTTCTACACTCATTTCACATACAGCCATAGCAAGACATTTCAGCTATGATCAATGATCATATTCACAGCCAAATCATAACCATATGTATCAATACATTCTATTCATCACCAAGTCCATAACCAAGCGCAAACATGGTGTCAACACACCTCGTGCATCATGTCATCTTTCCAAAAATCAACATCATGAGTACATAATAGTGCATCCATTGCTAACACACAAACACTAGGTTATATGCAATATGATGAATGACAATGCATGCCATCTAATGCATTCCTAAATATGATCACCATTGATCCCAATTATTTTCAATTGCACCCTTACTTGGCCATATTATTGACTATGGATCCATAGATTTTACGCCCTTTCTTGGCTTTCATTTTGCACTTACTTGGCCTGCACACTCGTACACACTAAGGTGCCTTGAGAAATTTACTACTGTGCCCCGGTGTAGCATTTATTATATACTACATTTATTTGTGCGCACGAAGCGCCATAATTCACTCCCAACAGCCATAACTACTCCCTCATTTATTGCTGATAAATAGTCCTTTTGTTAGATTCTCGCTAACAATGAGCTCATTCTTAATTGCCCACTTATGAGCCCAATGCGCGAATGTTATGTGCATTCTACCATTCAAACAAATCATGAATTCATCATCTGCCATGCCATGCTATGTAACCAACATATCGAGTTTAATCATCAAAATCTCAACACAACAAGCAATTAAGCATAGCCAAACAACACGAGGTTTTCAACAACTCAAGCAAGCATACCATATAATCATGTAACTTCAATTCATTAATATGACTTCTTAAGAATGACTCCGAATATATAATTATGGCATTTCCAAGCCTTCATCAAGTAATATGCAAATTTCACAAATCCCAACAAGGTCAATAACCAACAACCATCATCAATAAATTTTAACTCATACGAATGCATCATCTTATTTGCAAGGAATACTCATACGTATACAAGAATAAACACTCACAATTCATTGCATATCAATAGGGCATCAGGGAATAAAAATCCAAAACCCACATTCATACGTTATTATTAACATCATCGTATTTCAATATCATCATTTCTTCATAAATACCACAAGATCATATGCTTTTGCAACCGCATTCCTTGTTCGTAAAATACTTATATGTTACTTTATTACGTAAGCATAAACATATAACCCTAGACTCATAAACCAATCAAATCATCCCCATCAATTGTATTCAAGCATACAAAACACAAGCTCATTCATTTTTCAAGCAATCTGCATTTCTTATCCAGCAACATAGCTACTCATAGAATGAACCAATCATACAAATACAATGTGTAATCAACACACTAATTATCAACCAAACCACCAATTCACATTCAAGCATATAAGCAGAGGGACAAGTTGTGCACGTGTTGCTTACCTTGTCAAACGCACTTAGCGGCTCTGTTGAAAACCTTCCCTCACCACTATTTGGATTCCCTATCATTTACATTATGATTTCACATTAATCTCACGTCCATATGATTACAATTCAATGAATGCTAAAATGTTTATAATTGCCAAATTACATTGGTTTTAGTTAATCTCACTCTCTTTACCTAATCCTTTCCATAAAACCTCCTGATTAACCATCAAACCAAACTACCACATTAAATTGCCCTTACACCCACCACCATTAATGCTTTAATCAAGTTTTTTAGACATGTTTTGATGATAATCATCGTCCAAAAACTCCCGTTTCACCTAATTCAAAATCCTTACTTTTCAAACCTAATCAATTCACCTAATCATGCTTCAATCTCACACCTATGATATTACCCAATCAATCCAACAATTAAAAGACTCTTAATATACACCAAATAAACTTACCCAAGTGACGAAACGAAATAAGAATCACGTTTGCACAAAATCACCACTCAAGTTACAATTTCCGTCACCTTACAAGGCAGTAATTTCTGCAGTGTTTTTGAGCTCCTAATCAGTGATTCAAGATAAAAAATTTTTAGTACTAGGTAGTAGACATCTCAAGCTTTCCAATGAGCCGTCATTTGCTCAAATCGAAGCTAAAATAAGAGAGCCATAAAAAATGGTTAGTATGCTAAGGCATGTTAAAGGGTTCGAGTCCTAGCCACGACCTCTAAGGAGATATCAACAACCTACCTTGGACCACACGTTACAGGTTGGACCTGGACCTCAGAGGATATATATACATCAGAATCCATATCCAATTAGCAGCACAAATCATACTAAAACGTATCCAATGAATCATATGTATGCAAATGAATCTCAAGCACACACATATCCAAATGCACGGGGCTTACATCTTCGGCGTCTCACCGGCATTGAGCATCTCACTCGGCATCATGAACCTATGACGGTATTGTTGGGAATTTGTCAAACGACACGTCAGGAGTCTCTCAACTGACATCTTGCCTCGGGAATCACTCAACTGAACATCGGGAATCTGTCGATCGATTAGTGCATAATCTCTATAGGCCCAGCCTACTATAGTAGCCAAGTGTCACACAATTCATGAAACACAATGAATGAATATATGCATTCAAATGGCCACAAATCAACTCTCAAGTATGCTCAATATTCAAGCAAGTCTCATGCTTATAAATATGCCAAAGCAAATCATGTCAACCATAAGTCAACCACATGTCAATAAGGCATATAAACAAATAGAACACACCAATCACAACACAATCAATACTCATATTAACACAAGCTAGAAATTACATTGAGCTAATTATGTTTCACACAAACATAAATATATCAGTATTTTACTTCTCTTTTAAAGCTTTTAAGCTTTATGTTCTTTATCTCTTTTTCCTTTAAGTATAATGATACTTAACTAAGGAAATGACTTACAAAAATACTAGATACTAGTAAGTATAAAGGTTGTAAGTGGAAGCCACTTACCTCGAATTACGTGTACACTCGCACCGGTAGCTCACCAACTCAATTTCTCGGCGTAAGATCGTCTAGCTTCTCCTAAAGAATAAAACGATCCATCAATTCCTCATTTAACCATGTAATTTCATTACTAAAACCTCAATCCACTTGTAACTATAATCCAGCTACATTTCCAGCCACAAAACAGTTCATTCTAACCATTTACAGCAAGTTTAAGTTAATCCAACTTATCCAAACCAAGTATAGAAGCTTACCTTTACGCTTGGGATTAAATTCCTTGCTTCCTGAAGTTGTTGAACGAAAATTAGGGTTTATGAATCCACTTGCTTGCTTCCTACTACTCTATTTTTGAATGAATCTTATTAGAATTGAATCTGCTCTATAATTCCAATCAAGACAACCTCGAGCACGGGTCGTTCCATTTGGTCGTGACGTGAAATCTCGGCACGAGTTCCTGTTCTGTCGTGCAACGTATTGTTCTGCATTTAATTCAACACGAGGACGTGCTGATTTTCCAGGAATAGCACGGGCGCGTGCTCATGCTCGTGCTGTCTGCTGATTTTCCAAATGTTTCCTAAATCAATCTAATTTAATCCAAATAAATGTAGTTTTTATTTGATTTTAAATCCTACAATTTCTAGGACGTTACATCTTCCTTGGAAGGCGAGTTGTTCTTGCATATGGATAAAAACGGGGATTACCCAAATGAAATGAAATGAGAGAGAGATCTCTCGAGTGAAAATGCATTATCATTTCATTTGCTTCATTATGGATTCATGATATTGGTTGTATGGAAATGAATGTGTATGGATTATGGTTATGATGTGAGCATGACTTGTGATTAAGCAACATGTGCTCTTGCATAAGCTATATAGAATGTGTATAATCTTGTACGACTATGTAGTGGTGTTATTGTGAATGCTTGTATAATCTAATTCAACTTATGCTTGTGTAGGTATGTTATGACTTGTGAATCGATGAAGATATTGAGGAATATGTGTTTATGAATGGAATGAAGCATGTATGTACGTGTGTTGATTTGTTCCGTATGAGTGGACAAAGTTGAATGCTAAGTGGCCTAGGAATGATGGGTAATATGTTGGTCATATCCTTGGATGAATATATATATATATATATAGGTTAGAATTGGTGAATTGTATGATATGCAATGCAGTTTATACTTTGTGGCTTAGTTGTTAAATGGAATTGTGAGTAATTCAAAATGACATGAATGTATGATGAATAGGTGCATGATTGTGTTATGTTTAGGTAGTTTGATCAAGGATGTTCAATTCCTTGTGAAACAAGGTAAGATAATATTGGTTATTTAGGAGCTGCTATAAGATATGTGAAATGGTTGAATAAGAGGTTAAGATGGTTGGTTTGATTTGCTTTAATGGTGCATTAAGTGTGTAAGCCTAAGATTGAACTAAACTGTGTTTAAATGGGTTTTGGAATGACTTAACATACGTTAATTCATGTATTAACGTACGTTAAGGGTGAATAACGTAAGTTAGCTTGCTGGTAACATACGCTATTCTTGGTCTAGAAAAATAGGTGACTTGTGGATGAATAACGTACGTTAGGGTAAGGTTAAACCTACGTTAGGGTAATGTTAAGTTCCCTAGCAAATAAAGCTACGAAAGGAATTTTATTTAACATGGCAACGACGAGCGATTTGGGAATTAATACATGAACACGACATTGCGTTCCATAAGCACACCCGTGCTGGCGAAGATTCCTCTGCTCTTCATCTTAACAACAATAGGTTTATCACTTACTGAGTATTTTTACAGACTCACCCCTGTGTGTTATTTAATGTTGTGCTGAGTGACAGGAATTAGTGAAGGGACAACATTTTCGGCAAGGCCAAGCTGTGCGATACTAAAGAAGGTCAAGCTCCTAGTTTTGGGTTTTGTTTATGTGTATGTCTACAAAATTTTACTATAGACGAGAAAATTTTTACATTGCCTCCGCGGTCCGATTTCTACGCCGAGACATGATCGAGTCATGCAAAGACGGGTTAAGTCACGCCTAGACAGCATTGAGTCATGTTGATACGTGGTCGATTCACTTTGAGACTAGGTCGAGTCACGCTGTGATGGTGACGATTCACAGAAAGACGCGGTCAATTCACATCCAGACACAGGTGAGTCATACCGTGACAGGGTCGAGTCACGGTAAGATGCGGTTGAGTCATATTTAGAACATGCCCAGTCGCGTTTGGGTGACACTGAGATGGAGTCAAGTCATGTCAAGATGAGGTGGAGTCACCCCTCACTAAGATGATATTAATTCATACTGAGACAGGGTCGAGTCCCGCCAAGACACGGTCGAGTCACAATCAGATCACGTTGAGACTCGCTCGAGTCACTTTTGGATCCTATCAAGATTTGATCAAGATTAAATGAAGCCAGGACGTAGTCGAGTAATGATCGGATCAAGCCGAGATTTGGTCAAGTAACATTTGGGTCACGCGAGATGTGGTTGAGTCACTCTCCAATCACATCAAGACATGGTCACGTGACGACCGGATACGTATAGAATAAGTTAATTTTGTCTGAGACATATTCAAATGAAGATCGAATCAGACCGAGATACAGTCCAGGCACGATAAGATCACACTGAGATAGGGTTGAGTCAAACCAAGACACGGTTAAGTCATACTCGAATCACGCCCACTCGAGTTCGGGTCTCGCCAAAATAGGGTCAAGTCACGACGAGGTCGATTCCTTCCAAAACGGGGTCAAGTCACCCCATGTCGAGATATGTCGTTTCACACCGAGACAGAGTCGAGTCACGCTGAGAGGGGGTGAGTCACACTAAGACCAGTCGAGTCACTCCGAGACACGGTCGTTGAATTTGCATCACATTGAGATGGGAATGAATCATGCTGATACGCCGTTGAATTTGCATCACATTGAGACTTGGTCTAATCATCTCCAGAAGGGGTTGAGTAATGATAAGACGCATATGAGTCATGTTGAGACAGGTCAAGTCACCAAAACATGGTCAAGTCACACTCGAATCACCCCAAAATGCAGTCGAGTCACACTAAGACATGGTCAAGTTACGCTGAGACAGGATCGAATCACTCGGATACGCGGTTTAGTTATGCCAAGACGAAGTGGAATCATGCCAAGATGTTATCAAGTCACGGAAAACGAGGTTTAGTGACGTCAAGACAGGGTTGATTCATTCTTGGATCCTGACGAGTCGTAATCGTAGGAAGTTCAGATCTCCTTGAGATGTAGTCGACTTACGCTCGAAGCTCTTGAGTCACACTCAGTCATGATTGGACGCTGTGAGACACAGTCACTTCACGACGAGACCCGGTCAAGTCACAATTGGGTCACACCGAGACGCATCTTGTCACCATCAAATCTTGCCGAGACACGTCAGGCTATGATTAGATGCAATTGAGTCTCAATTGGATCATAATCAGATCCCGCCTAGACGTAGTCTAGTTAAACCAAGACGTGGTCGAGACAGGCCGAGACGCGGTCGAGTCACGATCAGATCAGATCGAGACGCGGACGAGTCAATATCCTATCACGACAAAATGTTGTCGGGTCACAATCAGAACACATTGAGACGCAATCAAGTCCCCATAAGATCTCATGCGAGGCATATTCGTGTCATGGTGGGATCACACTAAGGCACAGTCACGTCACAATCAGATCACACTAAGATGCGGTAGGCACGCCGAGATATCCATCGAGTACGATCAAATGATGTCGAGATGCAATTGGGTCACAGTTGGATCTAGCCGAAAGGCAGTCCAGTCACGATCAGATGATGTCGAGTTGTGGTCGAGTCACGATTGGATCACCCCTAGACGCGGTGAAGTCCTAATCTGATCACACCGAGACACAATTGAGTCACGGTAGGATCATACTAAGACGTAGTCGAATAATGATATGATCACGCTTAGAAATGATCGACTCACGTTGAGATGTAGTCAAGTCACGATAGAATAACATCGAGATGCAGTCCCGTTATGGTAAGTTCAAACGAAGACATGGTCGAGATACAACCAGATCACATCGAGATGTGGTCGAGTCATGATAGGTTGACGCTCAGACACAGTGTAGTAACGATCAGATCTCTCTAGGCATAGTAATTCCACGTCGAGACGCCGTCCACTCACGATTGTGTCACGCTTGGACCACATTCAAATCGCGGCGACACACTATAAAATCACGATTGGATCACACTGAGATGCAGTCGAAACACAGTTGAGTCATGTAGAAAAGCAGTCGAATTGATTGGATCACGCCGAGATGGGGTCGGGTTCCATTGGAACACGTTCGAGTCACAATCGGAAGATTTGTGGTCATGTCACGATTGGATCACACCGAGACAAGGTCAAGTCACGTTCGGAATGCTGTTGAGTCACCACTCAATCACACCAAGATGGGATTGAGTCCTGATCAGATAACGTCAAAACGTGGTCCGCTGACACGTGTTCGAGCCACGATCGGTTACGTCGAGATGCGGTCGAGTCACGATCTGATCACACCAAGACACGCTCGAGTCAGGATTGGAACACAGTGAGATGCGGTCAAGTCACATTCGGATAAGGCTGAGACGTGGTTGAGTCACAATCAGATACACTTAAACACAGTCGAGTCACGATAAGACACAGTTGAATCATGATCCACTCACATCAGGCCAAGACGCGGCCGAGTCACAATCATATCCTGCTTAGGCAAGATCAAATCACGATGGGTTCACCCTGAGATGTGATCGACCTATGCCATGATGTTGTCAATTCATGATTGGATCACACCGAGACGCAGTCGAGTGACGATCACATCACACCCAGATGCGGTTCAGTCACGAATAGATCACATCAACACTGAAATTAGTCATGTCGAGACATGGTCAACTCACTCCAAGTGTGGTCAAGTCACAATATGATAACACTGAGACGGTTGAATCTCAATCGATTCACGTCGAGACGCAGTCGAGTCTTATCGAGGGACAGTTAAGCACGATCAGGTTGAGACATGATTTGATCATGATAAGACAATTTCGAATCACGATTGAATCACACTGTGATGCGGTCAAATCACGATTGAATATCGACAACACCCAATGGAGTCAGACCCATTTCTCAATCAAATGCGGTTGAGCTAGGATCGAATCACGCCAAGAAGCAATTTAGTCATGATCAGAACACATGTAGACGTGGTCGAGCCACGATTGGATCTTGTCGAGTCGAGTTGAGTTACACCGAGACATGGTCGAGTTTAAATCTGGTCAAACTGAGGCATGGTCGAGTCATGATCGGATCAAACAGATGAGGTCGAGTCACTCCGAGACGCAGAGGAGTCATGCTCGGATCATAACAAGACATTATGGAATCATGATCAGATCATGTCGAGATACGGTCGAGTCATGATAAGATCCCGCCCATATACAGTCAAGTCACGATACAATCAAGCAATGACACGTTTAAGTCATAATCAGATCACGTCGAGACATGCTCGAGACACATTGAGATCACGCTGAGATGTGCTAGAGTGCCATTTTGATCACGCCGAGATATGGTCGAGTTCCACTGAGATATGGTCGAGTGATGATCAGATCACATCGAGATGTGGTCAAGTCTCGATCAAATCACACCATGACGTGGTATAGTCACGGCAAGACCCAGTCCAACCTAGTTTGGATTGCGTATGATCACTATCCAAAATGTTGAGAAACTTTTGAGCCATGTTCGAAACATGGAGATGTGGTCGACTCACTATCGAATCTTGTCGAGACGCAGTCTATTTCGTCGAGACATGGTCTAGTCTGGATCAGATCAGGGTAAGACGCGGTAAAGTCAGGTTTAGACGCCGAGAATGGTAGAGTCGCGTTCAGATCATGCCAAGACGCAGCCAACTAAAATTCTTATAACGCCGAGACATAGTAGAGTCACGATAGATATACTGAGACAACTGTCTAGTCACACCGAGATGCGGTCGAGTCACGATGGGATCATGCTGAAACAAGATGGGGTCACGATCGAATCACACTAACACGAACTCGAGTCAGACAAAAACTTATCCGATTCACAATCAAAACACGTCAAGACAAGATCGAGTCACGATGGGATCACGCCAAGGCTTGGTCTACAGACCGTCTAGTCACGCCAAGAGCGGTGATGTCACGAATGCATCACGCCGAGATGCGTTCAAGTCAAAATCAAAACATACCAAACTCAGGTCATAATCAAATCACGTCAAGATGCAGTCGAGACATGATCTGATCATATCGAGACGCGGTACAGTCACGATCAAATTATATCGAGACACAGTCAAGTAAACTCGAGATATGATTGAGTCGTGATCGAGATATATATATATATATATATATATATATATCCAAAATCAACCAAATATCAATAATCATCTGAATAAACCTAACATCAAACTTAACTATCTAGATCAAATCCAAAACACACAATCATGCAAATATCTACATATCTGCTCCTATGTGGAGGTGGTGAAGAGAGAAAAAATGCGGGAGTAGCAGTTGACCCACTTGATCAGTCTGTAAGGCTAAATCTGCTCACATGTTCGCATTTTGATCATATAAATGCATTCATTTCCATTTTGATGTCACATTCATATTTTACCATTTTTTTCGATTCATATTTACTATCAATTATGAAAATACCATCAAGTAATTTAATTGGTATAATAATTCATATTTTAAGTGAGTTAGATTACTCACCTACTAGCTAAAATACTCGGAATGGTGTGTTCTCGTGTCATGTCCGGCTCGCGTACTCTGTTATCCTATAATAGCATGTATGAATTTTGCTTTAAAATTCAATCGACAATACATATATATCCATATGCGTGCTCCTAATTTGATCCTATTAACTCCCTATAGCATTAATTTCTAACAACTATTGCGTTAAACTAAATTTTCTAAAATTCTTATATATGGAACCTTCATAAATACACGCTGTTAATTCTGAAATTTTATGTTCTAACTATACCAGATGATTCCTTACTCGATTCTACGATCAATTTTATATATAATGGCTGTTTTCTGGATCCTTTTCTCTTTTTCTCTCCTTCTCCAAAGCTCTCTCCTTCGAGTTTCTCTGGTTTTTCTCTATTCCTTACAATCGTACCATGCCCAGTACGCCCTGTGCCTACATCATTTTTCCACGTGTCGCTCAGTTTTATAATGTTTTGAGACACTCAGCACATCGGCACGCCGCTTGCCAACCACAACATAACCGTGCCCATTATTAAGTGCACGTTTTGGTTCATTTTTTAGCATGATCGTGCTCTTCATTTTCCAGAGAACACACCCCACGTGTTGACAGCATCCCCAGTGTGCTGTTCCGCAATATTCTCATCGATTTCACTTCCAAACTTCATTCTGTCAAATCCTTCCTTCGTATGTTAATAACTTAACCAATATTGCTCATAAATTTACATTATACAACATTTCATTTGTAAATTTACTAATTATTATCGAATCATATTAATAATTTTACTTATTTAACTTAATATTAGGGTTTAAGGATGGGGATGTTACATTGTTGAGATGCGGTCGATTCACAATCTGATTTAGCTGAAACACGGTAGAATAACAATCCAATGACGTCAAGATGCGATCAAGTCTTGTCGAGATGGGGTTGAATCACGATCGGAAAAAGCTGATATACGATCGAGTCACGATTGGATCATGAAAAGATGCAGTTGTGTCACGATTGGATGACACCGACATGACGCTAAGTGTCTTTCTGAACACAACAAGAAGCGGTCAAATCATGATCGAATCACATCGATATGCGCTCGAGTACGTCAATAGGTGGTCGAATCTCGATCGGATCCCGTCGAGTCATGATCAAATCAAGTCGAGATAAGGTTCAGTGACACTCTAATAATGTCGAGATGTGGTCAAGCCCCGATTGGATACATAGAGACACGGTTAAGTCAGTCCGAGACGCAGTCGAATGACGATCATATCACACCAAGGTGCAGTCGAGTCACTATCGAATTATGTCGAGATCTAGTTGAGTCATGTCATGTTTAGCTCATATCACGCAGAGATAAGATCTAGCCGAGCTTGAATCCTGTAGAGGCGCAATCAGTCACGCTTGGATTACGACGAGACTTAATCAAGTCATGTCATGTATAGCTCGACTCATGCCAAGACACGTTCTGTCACGCTTGGATTACGACGAGACTTAATCGAGAAACGATTGGCTCACTTTGAGACGTGTTCGTGTCACGCTTGGATTACACAGAGAGGAGTTGAGGCATGCTCAGATCTTGTCAAGATGCGGTCGAGTCACGATCGAACCCCACCGAGATGCAGTGTCAAGATTGGATCACGCCAAGATGCGCTCAAGTCATGTTCGGATCATGCTGAGATTTGATTGAGTCACAATTGGATGAAGTCGGGCCGCGATCGAGCCATCATCGAGTCACAAAATGCAGTTGCGTTACGTTTGGGTCATGCTAAGATGTAGTTGAGTGATGTTTGGGTCACGCCAAGACGTGGTGAGTTAGAGTTGAGCCACAATCGATTCATATTGAGACACGGTCGAGTCACGATCCGATCACAACGAGCTGCGGTCGTGTCACAAACGAATCACGCTGAGACACAGTCCAGTAACGATAAGATAACGCCCAGACACAGTTGAGTAATGCTTAGACAAGGCTGTGAGTCATGATCACATTATGTTGAGATGTAGTCGAGTCCAGACGAGATGTAGCAGAGTCACAATGGAATCATGCCGAGACTTGGTCAAGTCACACCTAAATGCAGTTCATTCACGTTCAGAACGCCCTGAGATGCGTAGAGTCACGATTGGATCACACTGGGATGCGGTCGAGTCTTTCCTAAACGTTGTCCAGTCACGATCGGTTGATAATGAGATAGGTCGTGTCACGATTGAATTATGCCGAGACAAAGTCGAGGCATGATCGAATCACATTGATAAGCAATGGAACGATGCTCAGATCACGTCGAGATAGGCTCGAGTTACTCTGAGATACGGTCAGATCACAACGAGACACAGTCGAGTCCCGAACGTCTCACACCGAGACACAGTCGAGTCAAGATTAGATTAAACTAAAACACAATCAAGTCATGCTCAGATCGCACCGAGACACTATTGAGTTGTGATCAGATGATGTAGAGACACAATCCTGTCGCGATCGACTCCTACCGAGATGCAGTCAAGTAACGATTGGATCCTATCGAGGTGCGGTCGAGTCACCATCTGATAACTCTGAGATGGTGTAGTATGATGATCGGATCACACTGATACGGCACAGAGTCACATTTAGATCTGTTTAGACGCGGTCGAGTCATGCCAAGACACGATCGTGTGAAGGTCTAATGACGTTTGTATCGCGCTGATAGGATCACATCGAGACACTGTTGAGTAAAGATATTATCACACCAAGACATGGTCGAGTGAAAGATCTTATCACGCGGAAACATGGTCATGCCATAATTGGATAAAGCCGAGATGCATTCGAATCAAGATTGGGAACACCAAGACGTGGTTGAGTCACGATCGAATGACGTTGAGATGCAGTCAAGACACAATCATATCATGCCGAGATGTAGTCGAGTCACCACTGGATCACATCAAGATGCAATCGAGTCACAATCAAGTCTTATCGAGACGCAATGGAACCACAATCCAAACTCATTGAGGCGAGGTCGAGTCATAATCGAATCATGTCGAGATATTGTCGAGACACGATAGAATCACGTCGAGGTGTTCTCGAGTCATAATTGAATTATGGTCGAGTCTCATTGAGATGTGGTCGAGTAAAGATCGGATCATGCCAAGACGTAGTTTACCGCGATTGGGCAATTCCAAGACGTGGTCGAGCCACGATCATGTAATGCCGAGGCGCGGTCAAGCCGCAATTAGATCACGTCGAGACGCGGTTGAGTCACGGTCAAAACACTTCGAGACGAACTCGAGCCCTGCCGAGAAGTGGTTAAGCCACTTTTGCATCGCGCCGAGATGCGGTCGAGCCACGATCGGATGACATCAGGATGCAATTGAGTCACAACAAGACGCGGTCGAGTCTATCTCAGAGCTCCTCGAGACGGGGTCGATTCATGCCGAGACTAGTCGAGTCATGCTTGACGCTGTCAAGATATTACATGACGCGGTCAAATCGCACCGATAGGGCTCGATTCATACCAAGGCAGGATCGAGTCATGTCGATACACGGTCGAATCACACTCGGATCACACTAAGAAGGGGTTGAGTCATTTCGAGACGAGGACGAGTTATGGGGAGACGAGGTCAAGTTAGGCCGAGACACAGTCGAGCCACATACAGAGGCAATATAGTCACGCTCGAATTACGCCGAGATGCGGTCGAGTCATGATCGAGACACACCGATGCTGGGTCAAAACAGAATAAACCACAGTCGAGAAACTGTCAGATCACACCGAGATATGATTGAGTCAAACTCAGAACAAGCCGAGATACGATCGAATCACGCTCAGATCGTGCCGAGACATGGTCGAGTCACGCTTGAATCATGTAGAGACGAAGTCAATGCATGCTCAGAGAATGTTGAGACACAGTCCGGTCAATCTCGTATCATGACGAGATATGGTCATGTCATGATCAGACCATATAAAGAAGGGTTCTATCATGCTTAGATCTCGTTGAGAGGTGGTCGAGTTATGCTAAGATCACGTCGAGATGCGGTCGATTCACACGAGAGGGGGTTGAGTCATGCCAAGATCCAGTCGAGTCACTCGAATAATTCCCAAATGCGATATAGTCACATCGAGATGGGCTGAGTCTTGTCGAGATGCGGTCGAGTCAAACCAAGAGTCAATCAAGTCTTGCCGATATAGGTCAAGTCACGGTTGGATCACGCTAAGATGCAGACAATCAAGCTCACATCACACTGAGATGAAGTCATGCGAAGCTCAAATCACTCTGAGACGCGGTCGGGTAAAACTGAGACGGGTCAAGTCACGCCGATACATGGTTGAGTTACATGGGAGACGCGGTTGAGGCGCGGGTTAGTCATGCTAATATGCAGTTCAGTCATGCCGAGACAGGGTCTTGTCATGTCGAAATGGGATCGAGAGTCACACCTTGTAACGATCAAGTCACACTTGGATAATGCCTATACGCGGTAGAGTGACGCTGAAAGAGGGTTAAGTTATGCCCTAATAGGGTTTAGTGACGTAGAGACACTATTGTGTCATGCCAAATTGAGGTTCAGTCAAGCCAAGATGTGTTCGAGTCACACTGAGACGTGGTTGGGTTACGGGGAGACGTGGTCAAGCCACGCTTGAATCACGCTGATTTGCGATCCAGTCATTTAGATTTGGGTCGAGACACGCCAAGACAGGGTCGAGTTATGTCATGAATGGTTGAGTCACTCTCGCATCACGCTGAGAAGTAGTCGAGTCACGCTCGGATCACACGAGACACTGTTGAGTCAAGCTCAGATTTTGTTGAGATGTTTTTGAGTCATGGCAAGACGGGGTTGAGTCATGGTGAGATGAGGTCGTGTCATGCCTAGAGGTAGTCGATTCACGCCGATACAAGGTGGAATCATACAAAGATGTGGTCGAGTCATATTGACATGTTATCGAGTCACGCCGAGATGTTATCAAGTCACGCTGAGACGATGTTGAGACACGTCGAGACAAGGTCGAGCCATGCTCTGATCACGTCGTGACGTAGTCTATACAACACGCGATTGAGTCATATCGAGACGCGGTCGAGTGAAACCAAGATTAGGTCGAGTCATACTGTGAAGGTGTCAAATCAGGCCAAGACAAGGTCTAGTCACGCTCAGAACATGCTAAGATGCGGTCGAGTCACGCTTGAATCACATTTAAACACGGTCGAGTTAAACTCAGATCCACTGAGGCACGGTCGAGTCAAGGTCAGATCACATCAACACGGTCGGGTCTAGCTCAAATCACCCCAAGACGGGTCTGTCATGCTTGGCTCACGCTAAGAAAAAGTTATGTCATGATAAGACGGGGTCAAGTCTAGCCCGTATCACGCCTAGACAAGGTTGAGTCATCATTGGTGTGACCTCCCGAAATTTATTTTATGGAAATAATTATTAAAATGATGAAAAATAAATGTTTATATTTATATAGATGAAGGTTGATATAAGGTGGATATGAAATAACCAAGGAAAAGGAGAAATGCTAAAAATCAGAGTAAGTACGTGCAGTGGCAAGAAAGTACGCGCAGTGGGCACAACCATGCGTACTTTGCCATCCACCATGCTCTCTCTACTATTTTATGGAAAAAATATAAAGCTTCAATGTATCAACTGACATTAAGGAACCTTCATTCAAATTGCATAGAAATACATCAAGGGAGAGCTGAGAAAGTGAGCACAGGTCTTGTTCTTGAGGTAGGAAGTGAATTTGCAAGAACAAACACTAATCCTTGCAAGAATCCAAGTGAAGGTAAGGTTGATAGTTGGTTTATAAGAACATATAAGGCTTTATGCTTGAATTCTTATAATTGGATGGATTTTGATTAAATTGTTGCTGGAAATCCTTATGTTTAAGTGTGAGAAACTTGAAAATGGTCATGGAAATGATTTAGGATATGTGAATTAGTGAATGGATGGAATTGAGGAAGATTAGGCTTATTAAGGAAAGTTATGAGAATGGATGACATAAGGTTTATAAATGATGCTTTGATGATTCTAATTAAAGAATCAATGTGATAATGGTTAGTTAATGAATTATATATGATTAATTTCGTACATGAGGATCTATACAACGATTGAGGAGGGATTTATTCGGTGTTGACTTTGTTGATTTTCATTGTACTCGGACGTAAGTGTTCGTACGCTTACTAAATTAATTCGTAACATAATTTATATGTAAGACGGTAGCTTTTCTTTAGGCTTATATAGCTGGCCTATAATGTTGTGGTTGAGATGCTAGATATAGATGAATCATATGGAAAATGAGATGTTTTGGTTGACTTAGAGTTGATTTCATCTATTCTAGTAGATTAAATATGAATACATGATGTTGATTTAAAGTGAAAGATTAATGTAAAGCTTGAATTGGTTTTGTTGTCTTGTTGATTAATGATAGGAATAAAAATTATATGTTTATGGCTATATGTCCTTGTTGACATACGATTGATTAATATATGCCTTGGTGGATATATGGTTGATTTAGGAATGACTTAAAGTGAATGTGAGTAAACATGTGTTTGTTTACATGGATATATGATTGAAAATTGGTTGATTTTTTATGGATATCTTATATCTGTGTGGTACGTTCTTTTTGTGAGATATTGATATGCTTGCTTTGTTCTATTGTTGTATGCTTAGAATGGTATAATGGAAAGCATGATACATATGATTCAGTGTGGTATTTGATATGCTCTGTTTGAGTTATGATGTGTGCTGATACGAATGTCATTCCTATGCTGTGTGCTGATATGATACAAGTGGCATTCATACATTCACATATTGCTTAAGCATTTACGTGACACGAGCTTGTGTGTCTATATTCCTGTGTGGATAAGGACTTGCTGTGTGCTGTCCTAGACTTACTTTGTGATATCCGTAGTTACGAGCTATATGCTCAAAGCTGTATGCTCAGGCTGTGTTCCATTCCTCTGTTGCGTGCGATAGAGGATTTCACTGCTGTGTGCTTTGGTGGACAATAACTCAGGAAATCCTGTGTGGAATTGCATTAGCATTGCCATATCATACATTTACATTCGTATATGTATAGTGTTATGAGATCTGTGTGATCTGAATTGCTGTGTGTGAGATTAAATGATCTCTTTTGTGGATGATAGATATCTGTGTGATATAGAACCTGTGTGGTTCGTGATTGTTGTGTGCTATCCTGTGTGGATGATTGTTTCATGTGAATATGATATGTGTGAACAATTCTGTGTGGATAATTAAGTTGTGTGCTATCTTGACATTCTGTGTGAACAAGTTGATTTATATATGAGAATGAATTGATATGTAGATATCTTATTGCTATATGCTTTGTGTATTACATATCAATATTTGTTTCTGATGACGTGTGCTGAATTGAGTGTATATAACCTGTGTGGTTTCAAAATATGTGTGATCTGAATGGTTATGATTTGTACTGGCATAATCTGGTGGCATAGGGAGAAAGCAGTTAGGCACGTCCTTACGCTAATCTGTATTAAATACTCACCCCCGTGTTTGTTTAAATGATGTGTAGATTGTAGGTAGCTGCTTTTGGACAGAGACAGCGGTGATAAAAGTTCTGCTACAACTTACGTATGAGGTCTAGCTCCTCAGATGATTTTCGTATTTTTTTTGTACATTTTTTGTAAATATATGTATATATACACACAACCTAGAGTTTTAGTGTTTTGATTTTAAAATGACACAGGTTGGTCGAAGGTTTTGTATAAATAGTGAATATATGTTTCTGTCTCTTTGTTCTAAAGAGTTGATTTTTATATCATTTCCTTATTTATATTATTTATCAGGGAAAATGGATTTTAAATTTGAGTGCCACAGTTGCATCCTACAGAGATGAGGCAGAGTCTAGCTCGGATCACGTCAAGAGACGATCGAGTCCCGTTCGGATTGCGCTGAGAGCAATTGAGTTTTGATTAGATCAAGACCAAACGCTATCAATTCATGCTCAAAGCATGTTGAGACGCGGCCGAGTCAATGTCACATAACGTCGAGATACGGTAGAGTTATGCTCGAATCATGTAGAGACGCGATCTTGTCACACTGAGATTAAACTAAGTTGTGGTAGTGATACGCTCATATCACGCTGAGACCCGGTCGAGTCACGCCGAGACAGGTTCGAGTTACGCCGTGACGGGGATGGAGTTGAGTAACACTCAAGTTACGCGGAGACGCAGTTGATTCCTAATCAGATCAAACTCAAGCGCAATCGAGTCGCGCTTAGAGCACACCGAGACGTGGTCGAGTCACGCATTGAGCACGCCAAGCATGATCGAGTCACACTTAGAGCACGCCGAGATTTGGTTGAGCCACGCCAAGATGAAGTCGAGTCAAGCCTGAGACAGGTTTAAATCATGCTCGAATCATACTGAAACACGGCCAAATCAAGCTCAGATCACACCGATATGTAGTCAAGTGAAGCTTGGATCATTTCCAGTTGAGGTCGAATCATACAAGGATGGGTCGAGTCATGCCCCGACGCAATTGATTCTTGTCGAGATGTGGTTGTGTCGCGTTGAGACGGGGTAAATTCCCGTTGAGATGGGGTCGAGTCACACCAAGACGGGGTCGAATCACGCTGACACACAATCGATTCAGTCTGTGACGTAGATGAGTCATGCCAAGATGGTTTCGAGTCACATCTAGATTAGATCGAGTCACGTCGAGACAAAGGTGACTCATGCAGAGTTGAGGTTGAGTCATGTCGAGACGCGGTCGAGTCATGCTCAGATCGCTTTGACAAGCAGTCTAGTCACATTCAGATTATAACGAGCTGCAGTCTAGTTAGACTCAGATCATGCCCAAATGCGATCTAATCATCCTCGAATTAGGCTGAGAGACAGTTTAGTCATTCTCGAATCATGTCGAGGTATGGTCTAGTCACACTCAAATCACGTCGAGATGCGGTCGAGTCACGCTTGCATCAAGCCGAGAGACGGTCTAGTCTCACTCCGAGACGTGGTTGAGTTACGGTAGGACGCGATCGATTCAGGCCGAGACGTGGTCGAATCATGCTAAGATGCGATCAAGTTATAACGAGACGTGGTGCAGTCACGCCGAGATGCAGTCAAGTCACAACGAGGCTCGGTCGAGTCACATTGAGACGGGATCAAGCCATGTGGAGACGCGATCGTGTTATGCCCAAATGTGGTTAAGTCACATCGATGGGGCCAAGTCACGCCAAGAGACAATAGAGTCATGTCGACACGTGGTGGAGTCTCACCGAGTCACAGTCGAGGCCTGATTGAGTCACTCTGAGATGGGCTAGAGTCATGTTGAGAAGGGCTCGAGACACGCCTAGATGCAATCAAGACATGCCAATACGTTGCCGAGTCATGCTCAGATTTGAACGAGATGCAGTCGAGTCACACTTAGATCAGGCCGAGAAGCTATTGAGTCAAGCTCGAATAACACTAGGATGCAATGGTTGCCTTCAAATCTTTTCAAGTCGTGGTCGAGTAAAGCTTATATCATGTCGAGACACATTCAGATGAAGCTCGGATCATTTTGAGACGCAGTCACGTCCCAATAGCATAACGCCTAAATGCGGTCGAGTCACGCTCAAAGCCCGTCGAGACGCGATTGAGTAAAAGCTCAGATCACACTGAGACGTGGTAAAGTCAAGCTTAAATCATGCCAATATGCGAGTGAGTCATGCTCAGATCGCACTGAGACGCAGTCGAGTCATGCTTACATAACACTGAGATGTGATCTTCCACGTCAAGATGGGGTCGAGTCGTGCTGAGACATAGTCGAACACGCTGAGACGTGGTCGAGTCACATTGAGACATTGTCATGTCACGCTTGGATCACGCCGAGATAAAATTGTGGCTCAATCGAATGACACCCAGACATGGTCTAGTCAGCCACAGATCAGGCCAAGACGTGGGTGAGTTAGGCTAGGATCACACCAAGATGCAGTCGAGTCTCGCTCGATGACGTCGTGTTAGGTACAGATCACACCAAGACATAGTCAAGTTAAGCTCGAATCATGTCGAGATGTAGTAGATCCATGCTCAGATCACGCCGAGGCTTGGTTGAGTCAAGCTTGAATCTCGTAGATGCAAAATTTAAGCTCGAATCAAGCCGAGACGTAGTAGATCCATGCTCAGATCACGCCGAGGCTTGGTTGAGTCAAGCTCGAATCTCGTAGTGGCAAACCGAGTTAAGCTCAGATCCTATCGAGACACGGTTGAGGTTGGCTCATATGGTTGAGTCACGATCGTATCTTGCCAAAATGCGGTAAGTCAAGGTTAGATCCCGGTAACACATAGTCTAAACGTGATCGAGTCAAGCTGAGATCATGCCGATATGTGGTCGAGTCATTTCTGGATCATCCTTAGACGGGTTTACACACGTTGAGACATGGTTGAGTCACGCCAACACACTGGCCGGTCACGTCGAGACAAGGTCGAGTCACGCCGAGCTAGGATAGACTCATGTCAAGATGGGTTAGATCATGCCGATACACAGACTAATCACACCGAGACAGAGTTGAGTCACACTGAGGATGGATCTAGTCACACTGAGATACGGTCAAGTCACGCCGAGACGCAATCAAAGAAACACTAAGACTCGGTCAAGCCATGTCATCTCGCTATTCACACCGAAACGCGATCGACTCACTCAGAGATTTGTTAGAGTCATGTTGTGATACGATCTTGTCACGCTGAGATGTCGTCCTGTTATGCCTACATGCGGTCTTATCATGCCGAGACGGAGCCAAGTCATGCTTGCATCACACCAAGATGCAGTCGAGTCACGTTGAGAAGCTGTTAGGTTACGATCGGATCCCATCGAGATGCGGTCAGGTGGCACTCATATTTCGTCGAGATGTGGCGTGCCTCGCTCGGATCTTACCGAGATGTGGTCAGGTCATGCTCAAATCCTATCGAGACGTTGTTTTATCATGCTCGAATCATGTTAAAACTTAATCGGGTAACACTCAGATCCTACATAGACAAGATGGAGTCACGCTGAGATTATGTCGAGATGTGGTTGAGTAATGTAGAGACTCGGTCTAGTCACACTCGGTCGAGTCACGGTCTTATCATGCCAGACAGGGAGGGTCGAGTCATACTGAGACAGGATCGAGTTACACCAAGAGGTTGTCGAATCATTATGAGGCAAGGTGCAGTCGCTCAAACATGATACTAAGAAGTGGTTGAGTCACGCTCGAATCTCACATAGATGCAATCGAGTCAACTTGGAACCAGTCGAGACGCACTCGAGTGAAGCTCAAATTACACCAATACTCAGTCTAGCCGCTCAAAGCATGCCGAGACACGGTCGAGTCACATCGAGAAGGGGTAGAGTCACACCGCCATAGAATCAAGATGCAGTCGATTACACCGAGACATGGTCGATGCATGCTAGTCCAATGTCATGATGCGGCTGAGTCATAGTGATACAAGGTCGACTCACGTAGGGACACAATCCAGTCAGCCGAAATTTCGTCGATTCAAGACGAGACAGGGTTGAGTCACACTGAGATCAGTCTAGACGGGTGGAGTCACTCCGAGACGCAGCGTAGTCACACCTAGATGGGGATAAGTCTTGCCGAGATGGGACATTCACACTGACACTTGGTCAAGTCACACTAAGACACATTTGAGTCACGCTCTTGTACCACCAAAATGCAGACCATTCACGCCGAAGATGGGGTTCAATCGTGCCGAGACAGTGTCGAGTCATGCCAAGATGAGTTCAAGTGATGCCAACAAGCGGTCGTGTTCAACAGAGATTCAGTCGTGTCTCGTGAAGAAGGGTTAAGTCGAGTCGAGATAGGGGCGAGTCATGTCGACACGCGGTCAAGTCACGCTGAGAAATCATGGAGTCACACACAAATCAGGCCGAGACATGGTCCAGTCACGTCGAGACAGGATTGAGTCATACCGACATGGATCGAGTTAGGCAAAGATATGGTCGAGTCACGTCGAGGCGCATACGAGTCACGCTCCTATGCAATCGACTCAACACGTTGAGCCGCAGTTGAGTCTCGCAAAAAGACGGTCGTTTCATATTGTGACGGCGTCGAGTCTCATCCCGACACGATCAAGTCACAACGAGATGGGGTCGAGTTACCCCGAGCTGTGGTCGAGTTAGACCGATATGGGGTTGAGTTATGCCAAGATGCGGTCAAGTCATACCGAGACAAGGTTGAAGCACGTTGGAGTCACACCGAGATGTGGTGAAGTCACATCGAGACGTGGTGAAGAAGTGAAGTCACACTCGAATGATGCCGAGATACGATCGAATCAAGATCAAATCCTTCCAAAACATGATCAAGGTATGCTCAGATCACGTCAAAAAGTGGTGGAGTCACGTTCGAATACTGTTTATACATGGTGGAGCCAAGCTCGGATCATGCTAAGACGTGGTCCAGTCAAGCACGGATCACACCGAGAGAAGATCTCAAATCATGCTTAGATGTGTTAGAGTCATGCTCCAACCATGCCAAGATGCGATCGAGTCATGCTCGAATCAAACTGAGACACAGTCAAGTCACCATCAGATCACAGTGACGCACTATCGAGTAATGCCGAGACAGAGTCGAGTAATGCCGAGATACGGTCAATGTAACGACCACAAATTTCACTTAATAAAATTTTAAATAATATATGTAGGAATTTAAGCATAAATTTTTTGCAAATTATAAAAATAATAATTTAGTGGAAGATATGAGAATTTGTTAGAAATAATTAATGAGTTAGAAGAAATCATAATCGAGGTTGTTAAGATGAGCGAAAAGGACGAGAGTTAAGTAGATGGTTAAAAAGGGCAAAATCGTTCGAACCGAATCCTATATTACTTCCTTCCTCTCTCTCTCTACCATCACCAAACTCACATTACTCTCTCTCCCATCTCACTTTCCAAAGCTCAAAAACCCTAACCACCATCAAATCTCATGGACCTCAGTGTTCGGGAGTGTTGAAATCAGTCGGTGATCCGAATTCGGTAAGATTTCTTGTGTGGAATTCCAAAATCCCGTTTTTGTCTCTTGACCTAACTTTTGACGTAATATCTCTTTCGGTTAAGCTCCGATTTGAGCAAATAATAGCTCATTGGAAAGCTTAACGTGTGTACTATCCATTAGTAACTATTTCTGGTGTTAAATTGTGAATTAGGGATCCGAAATCAGTGTTTGAAAGCCAACCTATCAAAGTGACGAGTTTGGGTTTCATAACCCTAGGTGTTTAGTTTCGAGTACCGTTGCTTAGGTAAGATTCTTCGGGCACTATTGAGGTTGTTTTTATAGTCAATTTCATTGGGTATTAATTGATGAGAGAGAATTGAATTAGGGTAGGAAAATGTGTAGGGTTTTAAAGGGAAGTTAGAGGAAGTAGGATAGTAACTGTAGGTGGGAGCCTAAAAGTTGTAAAATGGAACTTGGAGGAATTGGTGGAAACATTAATGAAGTTTGGGAAAGAAATAAATAGCGTGGTTAGGATAATATGGTAGGTAAAGGGGAATTTATGGTGGGAAAGAGATAGGGTAGAACATTGAAAGGAGCATTGTAAATATATCGTATTGCATAGTCTTGTGTGCATATGTGATTGAAGTGATTCCTAATTTGTTAATAGGAGGACCAAATCACGGCGAGGGTGGTTCCCTGCCAGGTCATTAGACGAGTCTTGCGATGTAAGTAACATGAATACAATCATCCTTGTGTGCAATATAATTGTGAATAATCTGGTTGATATAATTGTGGTCTGGTTTGATGTTTGTTAATGTGATAGTTTGGAATGTATGATGACGTATGATAAGTGCCTTGGTTGTGAATACTTGTGTTTATGAGGGTATGATGTTTGAGTGTTGTATGCCAATTAATTGCTGTGGTGCTGAGCATGTACATACTTTTATGATAGTTTTCAAGTTGTTTGATCATGGAATCTTATGTGATTCATTATGCTCAGATGATTGATTATGTGAATGGAAGTGTTAAGAGTTTATGATCATTGATTATTGAATTCCAACTTGAATGTTAAAGTCTGATATGTTGATGGAATTAAGGGCATGATTGATGACATAAAATATACATGTTGAAACCATGCATTTGGGCTCTTAGTGAGCCTATGAAACTTAAAGAATAAAGGCTCTATGTGAGCAAAAGATTTATGAGGGAGTGGTTGGATATTTGATACACAGACGTGTGTACGAATGTGTCAGGCCCAAACAGGGCGATAATGAGGCCAAAACAAGGCGTAATATGGATATGCAATTCTTATAACAAAAACTCTCGGCCGGAAGGGCCGTTTCCAAACGTCAACTTATTGGCCAAACCAGGGGGTAAATTAAAACAAAATTGTAAATTTGTGAATGATCATATAAGTTGTACTATGAATCATATATTCATAAGATTATGCTCATATATGTTGCAAACGAGAATTGTGAATGTTTATATGCAAGTGAAGGTTGGTTGATGGGAAAATGGATGGTTTTGTAAAATTTGGCATGTTTATTTTGTGATTTGAATGAAAGTTGAGATATGATTAGAGATATTGAAGTTGGACTGATTGTAGGTGAAGTTGGATTCAATGCTTGTGAAGGACTTGTGTAAAATGTTGTATTGCTCTGAGTTTTTGCCAGGGTATCTGGGATCCACGCGAGGTGCAGCAAATTACGCGCGCTCGCCACGATCATGCGTACTTTGCAGCCGACCACGCATTTTTCCGCACCCAGAGTACGCGCAGTGGTAGCAACACCGCGTACTTCTTGGCCATAGCGCGTAGTCTGGGCTGAGACCGTGTGGATCTCTGAGTGCTGCTGGTTTGGGTGAAACATAAACCTTGTGTTACATGCTTGAGTATATATATATGATCTTATGAACTATAAGTAGAATATTACAAAATGAACTAGGATTTTGCTTACATTGGGAATTAATTTATGTGTATGATTAAATAAATTACGGCTGGTTGTCCATGTTGGTAAGTGTTGCTTATTGTGTCTCACGACTCATATTGTAAATTGAAGAAGCTGAGGTGGGCTGTGTACTGTGGTTTTCTCTCTCCTGGCTTTTATGCTTGTATTTGGAATTGTGTTGCAAACATTCATTTTGTAGGGTTATGTTTGAACTTTCTATGTAACAAACTAATGATGTCCAACATTGGAATATCACCTTAAGGGAAATTATATAATAATAACAGGTGGTAGTGAAATTTTGGGGGTCACAGTCAATCCATTCAAAGATGGTCAAGTCCTCAGAGACGGAGTTGAGTCATGCCGAGAAAAGCTGGGGTCAAACTGAGACACGATCGAGATGCGGTCAAGTCTCTTCCGGATGATTTTGAGATATAGTGGAGGCAAAGCTCAGATCCCGCGAAGACACGAACTAGCCACGCTCAAATGTCATCAAGATACAAACTTGTCTGGCTTTGATAAAGTCGAGATGTGGTCGAGCCTCTCTTGGATCACACCAATATACAACCGAGTCCAGCTTATATCATACTGAGACGCAGACGTTTCTTGCTCAGATCCAGTCGAGACAGATTAAGCCAAACTAAGACGCGAACGAGTCAAGTTGAGATGCAAACAATCCACGAGAGACAAGGTCAAGTCATGCCGAGACGCAGTAGAGTCATGCTCTAAACTCACATAGATGCGGTCCAATCACCCCGAGAAGCAGTCGAGTCATGCCGCAACAGGGTCGTTTCATGCTGAGACCAGTTTGTGTCACAGTCAGCTTTAGTATAAGCCATAACCAAATACATTGTTTGTAACCTTTTATTATTGGCTACTAAAATTATGAGGCATTGTTATATTAGTTCATGTATTAAAATTTGCTATTTTATTGATAAAATTTTTTAAAAATAATAATTAAACACCTAAGGTATCAGGTTAAGGACGTTTATAGTGTAACCTCGAAGTTCTGATATTAACATTCTAAATATTTCTAGTCACTTGTTTCCATAGGATTGGAAATAGACTAAGACTAGTATGAGCTTTGTAGGTGATCATGCTCTATGGGTCATAGTTATGGGAAATCTAACAAAGTTCATAGGTACAATGTGAGACACTGTATTTGGAGAGTGATCACGATTTGCAATGTCAAATATCTGTCCTTAGACCTAAAATCACTGTCTTTGATTGTGATTTCTATTGTACTTTGATATATGTCTAATGTGACCGTAAAAGGCTGACAAGTATGGGTAGAGGCTATGGATTACAAGAAGCATGAGTGAAGTAAAGGGATTGACCCTATCATGAAAAAGAGAAGATATCACTGGCTGCTGGATAGGAATGATTGGGAAGAGTGTGGCCACACCCAAATGGAATGATTAGAACTTACATTCAAAGTTATCAATCTTTTCATAGAGATAAAGAAAGTGATTTGGTACTAAATAAGGATGTTGGACATACTAGAGATAGTCTATGATTTATGAATTATTAAATTCATTATCTTCATTAAATAGTCATACAGATCGGACAGGGATAAGAGAAAACGAAAAAAGAATATTTTTGGATTTTCACCTTTGGTCGAATTTCGGCTATTGGGCCGTATTGGGCTACTGGGCCAACTCTTTAATTGGGCCTAAAAAGGATGAAAGCACAATTTTGAAATTGTATAAAGAATTTTTGGACAATAAAGTTGTTTTGGATGTTGTTGGATAAGGCTTCTCTTAAATTAAGATAAGGAGAGAGAGAATTATGGAGATATAGGTTATATCTTATCCCAAAAACCCAAGATTTATGCCAACTATTAAAAATAGAATAAGGTGGCTTTAATTTGATTTTTAAATGCAAATTGAGCCCCAACACAACTGGTCCATACAACCATAAGGACAAAAAGAGAGAAGAGCAAATTTAAAACCTAGTTTTCACTCTTCCACCACCAACATACTCCATTGCCAAAATCCTCCATGAAAGAATTAAGGTTTTTATTCTTTAATAATGTCTAAAATAAAATAAGAGGTTTAGGCGCTGATTGTACGATCCATCTCGGTACATTCAAAATCGCCATTCTTTAATCTGATTGACAGAAAACTAAGGTGAATCACTAATATCTTTGAGGTAGTACAATCTTCCCTTAACCCATGTGTTAGTTTTGTAGAGGGACTACACGTGGAGTCCCAAGAAGGTGACTTGAAGGTAGTCTCGGTGTATTCTGATGTTTTAGTTATGTTTTTCTTGCATACATATTCGACCTACACAAGGAGACAAGGTAAAGATCGCTTCTTTATATTAAAGATTGTATCTTTATTAAGTAATTTCAATCTTTATCACTTCTTTATATCAAAGATTGTATCTTTAATAACTAATTTCAATTTTTAGGCCATTATGTTGTTAGATTATGCTTTTGGTGTGTTCTTGGGTAGTTTTATGCGTGCTTTTAATGTTTTCTCTGTTTCCCTAATAGTTTAGAAGTATAAAAACTCAACACTCAGGTCACATTAAGATGCGGTTAAGATAAGCTCGTAAAGGTTCGAGACACGCCAAGATCGGTCAAGTCATGCTATATCGCGATCGACTCACACCGAGAAGCAGTCAACTCAAATAGAGATGCAGTTGAGTCATAACGAGATGAGATCGAGTCACGCCCAGAAGGTATCGAGACACGCCAAAAGAGGATTGAGTCACGTTGAGACACCGTCAAGTCAGGGTGATATCGGGTGGAGTCACACCGAGAAGGCGTAGAGTCATGCTGTGAAAGGTGGAGTCACGCCGAGATTGGGTCGAGTCATGCTCAAATCAAGCAAAGACACGGTAAAGTCCCAATAAGATAATGTTGAGATGCAGTCGTGTCACTATAGAATCAAACCATCACATCGTCGAGTAACGATCGGAACATGCCAAGATGCGGTCAAGTATCTATCAGATCAAGCCGACATGCGGTCTAGTAACGATCAGATCACGAACAGATGCGGTCGAGTCAGGATTGAATCAGACAGAGACGCGGTCGAGAAACAATCAGATCATGTTGAGATGCGGTTGAGTCACGATCGAATCTGACCGAGGCACGGTCGATCACATCAAGATACATTTGAGTCACAATCCGATCACGTCGAGTCACATCTCACTTACGATCAGATCACCCCTTGATGCGGTTGAGTAACAATCAGATTATACTTAGACAAAATCGAGACACGTCGAGATGCGATCGAGTCATGCTAGACGCGGTTGAGATGCATTTGATCACACTGAGAGGGGGTCGAGTGCCACCGAGATGCAATCGAGTGACGATTAGATCACGTCGAGACGTGGTTGAGTCACGATCAGATCACGACAAGATGTAATCGAGTCACGTTGAGACTCGGATTAGTCAAGATCACATCATGTTTTGATGCTGTCGAGTCACAACCGGATGATGGTGAGATTCGGTTGAGTAATCTATATCTCTTTTTCTGATTAGTGTCCACATCCTTTGGAGCGTAACGAGACAACCTAGTCAATTCTGCCTCATACTGAACAACTATCATCTCTTTCTACTTTAGCTTTAGAAACTCTATCTTCTTTTTGGTTTGATAATGCAGAGTATATTTATCAGCAAATCTCATTAAGGAGTCATCCCAAGTCAACACTGGAGGATCTTTTTTACTATTTAAAACTGACACCTCATACATGTCAAAATCCTCTCTATATATCTGAACCAATCATCAACTTCACCTGGATCAGTCCTGCCGTCAAAAGTCTTAGCCCCCTGTTTTCTCACTTTAGTAAAGTTCTTATCGATGTTAGGCTCTGTTGACTACCTGAACCTTTGTGACTCTGATCCCGAATCATTTCCTAAAACAGAGCATATGCAGGATCATATGGAAGTATAGGCATCATTGGTACAGTGGACTGTGCTGGCTACTCTAGAGGTACTGGGGCTGACCGTTGTTCCCCAACTAAATATATGGACTTAGCCTATGATCAGGTGAGACGTCTCTAGGCTCCATCATGTCCAAATTGTCATTAAGGATCCAATTATGCAACTAGTTTTGTTATTTATGGAAAAACTATTATACTAACATGTAACCAGCCATAATTTAAGTTAATTAGGATTAAAACCTACTGTTCTAAGTCAGTTTACAATCCAAATTACTGCCCTAATCAAAACAGCCACGTTTTTAACCAAAAACTTCTTACCGATTGATTAAAACATGCATTAAGTGATTCCTAAGACCGCTCTGATACCACTGTTGGGTTTCCTACGTGTTTTAAAAATTTTGGCTGCAGAAAATACATCAAGAACACGCAAGAACACATCCAAGATCAACATAGAATCAACAAAAATACATGCCATGTAATCGGTTTTGTTCTAGGTAACATAAAAATCGAAACTTGGAAAGAAAAATATTACCTTTGTCAATCTCCTTCAATGTCGTGGGTTCTTTGATCAAGAACAGTATCTACCGTCT
>CANYCX010437728.1:0-13809 GCA_948193385.1 Breynia disticha f. nivosa
TAAATTAATTTTATTTTTATATGTTTTTTGATTTAAATGATATAATCTGGTTTTTAAACAGATATAGGTAACCGCAAGCAATTTTAATAGAGCTTTGAATGGATACTAGTGTTGTTCACAGGATTCCAAGATTCCCAACCCGTCCTGAAGACTTGTTCAGTTAGAGCTGGAATTAAAAAAAATCTGTTCACTTTGAAATTTCTCGTCTCGTTCCGTCTCATAATTATTGTTATGGATGGTTCTAAATTTTAAGTAATATTCATTCCAAGAATCATCCCGTCTTGAAGAATATTATCGAGATGAATTGACTGAAAAATCAATAAAAAAGTTTCAAATGCTTTAAATGACGTGATTTATAATATTCTTTTATTATTATAATTTTTAAATATTAATAAAAATGGTAGAGAAAATATTTTTTATTTTACGTATAATAAAAAGAATGATGGTCACTGTTGTTTTTTATGTGCCATGTTATTTTTGCTAATTTATTTTACTTATAATGAGTTGTTTTGTTACATGTTATGAGTATAATATTTTGCCTTGTTGTATCTTGAAAAAAACCAGTCATTTCAAAAAAGTTTTCAAACATTCGTCTTTTTCCGGAACCGCTTTTGCGTTCCAAAATTCTTGACTTTCGTCCTGTCTCGTTCCGAAATTTTAGGACAGGATTAGAAAGAAGTACGAAGAATAATTTTTGTAAACAAATTTGAATTCGAGTATGACAGTTTTTGCGGTACCCTAGTAAGTTACACCCCAGTGAGGAGAGAAGAGAGGGGATGAGAGCTGAGCATTCCCAAATTTGAAGTGATGGATGTTTGGTGGGGGAGTTTTACTCGTGAAGGGAGTTATTGAGGCACTAATTTATAATTATTAAATATAATAAAAATAAATTTGAGTTTTTTATTTTTTAATAAAAAATCTTAATTTTATATAATTCATATATTTTTAATAAAATATAAAAAAATAACTTAATGAATCTTCTTTTTTATAAGTCTTTATATTAAAATTTACCTGTACAGTATTAACCAAATCCCAATTACGACAACTCCCAAGACGGTCAAACTTACTTTTCAAATTATTACACTTGTCATTTTTAGATTTCCAAAACTAGGCTCTTAGTTTTTAACAAACATAACCTACTTTTCGATTTCCCAACCTTCATCCGTTATTTTAGTGTTTCAAGGCAAATTTTAATATGAGGATTTAAAATAAGGGAATTTGTATTTTATTAAAATCGTACAAATTACATAAAATTAAAATTATTTTTTATTGAATAAATAAAAAGTTCAAATTTATTTTCACCGTATCGAACGATGTTAAACCAGAATCTCATTAAGTCCCCTTATTGAGGGGACTCAAAGTAAAACTCTCATGTTTTTATATACTCGATTTTTAACATAATAACTGATATGTTTATAAATTTAATTTATTTTGACATATTTATCATTTAAAGAAAATATTGTTTATATTACTATCATTCCAAATTGATTGTATGAGAGTTAAAAAACTTGTAGTTAAATTTAAATTAACCGTTAGTTATATACAGTTTCATAAAATTATTTTTATTTAATGAATTATTTTAATTGAATAATAAATATTTAAATAAATAAATTTATATTAAAAAAAAGAATATTATTATTTTGATTTTGGTACTGGCAGAAAAATATGACAGCATGGTTTTACTCCCAGAAATTGACCGCTTGCTTCCACAATTCGTATATTCGATTCAGATTTTGTTTCAACCGAGGAGAGTAACTCAAGATGGGCGACTTCTCTCCTCTGCATACATGTTTTCCCTCATTAATTAAATTCCCAATTTTTAATAAATAATCTCATTATTATTTTTTTATTTTACTTCTCCAATTAATATTACAATATTCTATTACAATATGTTATAATTAATTGAAATTTAAAAACATAGTTTAATAAAAATGTTTAAAGATATCGTGACGTTTTTATATTAAATAAATTATTATGGAAGGAGTAATTAAGTCATACGCAACTTTTGTTAAGTTTTTAGATAGCATTTTTTAAACAATAAAAAATTTAAATATAAGCCAATAATTTTTCTTTCTTCTAGTTAAAAAAGTATTTTCCAAAATAAATAAGCTGTAAAGTGAAATTGGGAAAGTAGGGAGGGGCATAATGGACATTGAGAAAAGAAAAGGTTGCAACTGCCAATAACGAACAAGCAGTTTGAATAGAGCCAAGTATGTTTGAAAGAAATGGTTAGCTTTTGGGTTTGATTTGACGGAACAAGTGCAAAAAAATAGACTTCTCTTACCAAAGTTGATCCCATACAAGATTTTCCCTCCTCCTTTCTTCACACACTTCCCTGACTGTCGCTCTGGATTTCCTTCACCATTTTCATTTTTCATATAATATAAGATGTCATTTTGTAATTATTGTTAAGAGAAATCATATGAGATTAGAGATAATTAGAGCAGAATTATGTTTAATAAGAAAAAAGCGTTCCTCGTGTGCCTAATCATATCTCGTTATCACCTGTAATCCTGAAACGTCAAGTCATTACAAAAGTTTGAAGTCGTTTTCCATGCATACCCCTACCATGTGCAATGCTGTTCAAACAGATTATCAAACGCCTAATCAATATCTTCTTACAATCGTATTCAATTAATCTCTGCATCAACCTCTCGTCTGTGTGTTCAGCGGTTAAGGTATTTTACCTTTTCTTGGTGATCGTGGGTTCAATCTTCTGTAGCGGAGCTGGGAGAGGCATATAGGTTTTAACCTGCCGGTTTGCCGAGACTAACCGAAAGACGTCTCTCTGCCCTTGGTCTGTGGATTAGCCCGACCCATTTCCTAAAATTTATAGACTAAAAAAAATCTCTGCATCAAATGCCAATAGTATTACACCAACTAATTTGAGGACTGTGGTAATGAAAATTAATACTAATAATATTAACGGAGGAAATTTATCAACGTAAGTATGATTGTTAGTTTTGTTGTTTATAGCTCAGAAGATAAGACAGGTGGAATAAAATCTTCAAAAAAATCCAGCAACAATAAAAAGGGAAGGCATACGGGATTTGTTATGTTGACTCGTCAAATTTTTTTAAGACTCTTTATCTTTGGTCAGTGGATTAACCCAATCCTTTTCTTAAAAATTTGTAATAAAAAGAACAAAAAGGGTATTTCACTGCTCTTTATTCAACGCCCACATCGATTTCTCTTTGTAAGTGTGAAAGTGGATGAACTTCTAGCTTGGAATTTCACCAAAGAAAGCACATATTCAACTCTACTAGTAACATATTATAAGAAAATAAAATAGTACCCTTCCGTCTCGATATATGTGACATCTTTTGTTTAAAATTTAATTTTTATTTACAGACGTTGTTGTATTTTTTTTATTTTGTCTATATTTATAGTTAAAATTAATTGTTGCAACACTTGTTGAATGTTTAATTTATAATAGAAATAAATGAATATTGGTTTAGATAAAAAATATAAAAAAGTTTGAAAATATTATTTTGCAGCACTAAAAATATATGTTTTTTGTCATACAAATTGAGACGGAAGAAATATTACTAATAGATAGCGTTTATTTTTATGGCTCGAGTAAAATTAAACAAACAATAAAGTTTATAACCCTTTTTTAGAATCTAAATACACATAAACAGTCATATATAAAATCAAAATGCTACAATTATAGTTAATTATATTTTTTATTCAAGTTCTCTTCCCGATTCCGAAGTTGTAGGAGGACGTACTTCACACGCTCTCGAAATGCGCGTAAAAAGGTTAAAGATGAGCGTAATTAGAGGAGATTATGTAAGAAAAAGACAGCGACCTGTAATCTTACACTGGATTTGCTGCTTCAGCTTTCAACTGCCTTATGTATCTAACAAACCTAACTACCTCCACCCACTTTCTCTCCTTTTCTCTTTACCCTAATTTTGATTTGTTTGTTTAATTAATATTCCTTCCGTCACACAAAAATAAGTAATTTAGACAATTTACCGAAATTAAGAAATTTGTCGTTAAGTAAGTTATAAGTAGTATTTAACATATAGTTTTACAATGTTGTCCTTACTAAATGAACTGTTTTTTTTTATAACAAATAATATGATAAATAATTCTATATTGAAATTTCAAAGTATAATTAATTTGATAAGGATAAAAATGATTTTCAAACAATAAATAATATGTTTGAAAATAGAAAATTACCTATATATTGAGACGATCAATATAAAAATAATATCTATTAAAGTAGTACGGAGAGAGTAAAAATATTTATTTCGCACGCCAAAATTTTATTCCTTTTCATATGCGACGGATATAAATAAAAATAGCTGCGATAGCAACTTGTTGAAAAATATTAATTATTTATTTTTTACATAATTTTGTTCTCACCTTTTTTTTTTAATTTTAGACTAACCTCCACTCCTTTTCTTTTTTTTTTTGATATGGTAACCTCCACTCCTTTTCGTTTTCTCAATAAACCTCCAATTTTCCCATTTATCTGCAAATAAACAACAAAAAGTAAAAAAAGGTATTGGAATAAAATTGTAGTGTGAAGAACAAAGTAATATTAAGTTTGCTTAAAGATGAGTATTGCTTTTCACTTTTGTTTAACTCTTCTGTGTCACTGATAGAAAGTGGTCGACCAAAACCCTAATTAAATCCTTAGCTTCAAACCTCAGTCATTTATGTGTGGCTTTTTTCTCAAGGGGACATGTCATACAGAAGATTAGTCATCAAGAGATGGGAAAAAAGTGGATAGGTTTCTGGGTTGTTCAATGGAGGATTCTCCAAATTTTAAAATGATCATTAATTTCTAAATTGTTACAGAGAAAATAAAATACCAAACAAATTCTTTTTTTTTTGTTCTTGTTGCAGATTAAAAAAATTATCACCAGAAGAAACATTTCCCCACTTATGAAGTTGAAATTTACTCTGTACTGATTTAGAGGACCACTCCTGCTTCCCAAATTCAAAATCCTAACATCTATCTTTTTTGAAATCATCTATCAGATAAAACTTGGTTTTCAATTTGTCTTTCGCAAAGCTCAGAGGGAAGTCGGATCTATTTTGAAAATATTATTTTATATATTATCGTAAATAAAACAACAATGTTTGCCTTTTGTACACACCCTAAAATACTCTTAATTATTTATTTATGTTAGTAATTTTTATAATTAATTCTAATTATTAACAGTATAATCTAATAACGCATAAAACTAAAAAAAATAATTGATCAAAACAAAAGAAAATGGCTAAAATGAGTTATAATTAAAATAATAATTAGTTTACAGTAACGTGAAGTAATGTATTAATTACGTGGATTGGGATTAATTACGTGGAAACTTGTATAGTTTGTTTTTCTTGGAGTGTAAGCAATGTGAAAGTGATTAAAAGTTTATGATGTCTAGAGTTAGGGCATAATGCATGTGATTATTTCTTTTAACTCATTCTACCATGTGTTAATCTCATTTTAAATTACCTACTTATCGCATATTTTGGAACTTCATTAATTGCACATTACCACCATCAAATCTGGAAAATTCATCAATTAGCTCTTCAATTTATTATTTTACCATTAAATTTCCTTTTTTATAAAATAGAAAACAGTACTATATAATCAGAAATTGTAGGTTTCATTGTATTGGACGATGGGTTACTTTCATTTGGACCAACAAATGTAACATCTCTTGGTTAAGATGTGTCAATATATATATTTTTTTTCATTTATGTGCAGAAAGAAAAAAAAAAGATTGGTCCTTCATAATTTTTTAATTTTTTAAAAAATAGTGCATGTTATTTAATGATTTTTCCTGAAAACTACAGGTTGTCTTCTGTTTAAATTCCAAACCTCATATGGAAGAAGAAGAAGAAGAAGAAGAAAAATTGGTATTGATATTTCACAAAATCCTAGAAGCACTGTATACCATGCACCTATTTACATGAACAATCAAAATTATTCTGATAAATTTTGAATTGGCATTTCTTGTCGATTTTTTAAAAATTACCATTTAAAAAATATATAGATTTTCTGTATAATCTCTCACAGAAGTGAGATATCTGCAAGCAAAAAATGGCAATTGAAAAGGAAGGGACATAACAGTGGTAGTGAAGCCCCATGAGCCTGGTCATATGATACTTGTAATGACTTCTAGTTGGCTACCTTACCTTACCTACTACTTTTGTGGCTTCAAATTTCCCCACGTTATTCAAATTTTGTAAGAGTCTCATTTGTTTATACACATGATACATTAAAAACTCACTAAATCGATAACGTTATAAAAATTAGACCCAAATTGACCGATTGAATCGATAAATCAACTATTAGTATAACCCGACTTTACTATTCAAATCATTTTATATGTAAGCTGTTATCAAACCAATGAATTGTCAATTCATCATTTAGTCTATTTTCCGACTCAATTAATGATCTAATTCTAATAACATTAGTATCATATTTTGCTGTGAAGGGTGATTTTTTTCGGATGTTATTACTCCCTTGAAAAAAGACTAGGATGTAAAGTGAACATGTAAGTTGCGTAAGGCTGACGGATTTAATGAGATAGGTTTAGGAGAGTGATAGGGTTACAAAGACAAGGAGTCTGTCATGATTAGTACTTGAATCGAGTCCAGATTAGCAAGCACCACAACATGAACATGACCAGTCACTAATGTAATGTATGTCGCACTCGAAAGACAAGGTAAAGCATGCCTTATGTGATGCATGAAGCACTAAATAATCAAAAAGCAGCACCACTCACCTTCTTTTACCCCGACTTAAGTGTCTGGTTGGTCCATTTTTAAAGCTACAACCCTCCAGACATGAACAGACTAAACATGCAACCCATTCATTTATAATTTGGTTTGCTTAAGAATTTATACATCTATGGTTGCAAGGGGCCACCATGTTACTACCACCATTGAAGCCTTTGGAATAGGACTCTTTTGACCTCCCTCGTTATGGACCCCCTTCCTCACATGTCTTCTGTGTTTTGTAAACCATCGTTTACTTTTCTTTAAGAAAATACAACTCATGCTTCTCTTTTCCTTTTTCTTATCATATATATGGTTGTAAACGAGCCGAGCCGAATCAAATTTTAGAGTGTTCAAATTTAATTTGTTTAAAATTTCATAAGTACATTTCAAGACAATCTTTTTTGCCTAGCTAAAACTTTTGTTCAAGCTAGACTCATTTAAATATTGCGAACTAACGGACATGTTAACGAGCTTGACTAAACAAAAATAAATACAATTTTTTTACGACGAGAAAAGTGCAGTAGCAAGCGGCAACCGGAGGTCTAAAAGGTAACAATCGTGAGCGTCGAAAGAGGAGGAGAGGAATCTGATGGTGGTTAAAAATTTACTTTGTACACATGTAAATTTCATAACTTCATATCTTATACATATATTCATAAAAATTACTTTCTATATAATTTGTACATTTAAATTTTATAGAAATGATCATCGATCTTTACACAATTTGTGAGCTTGTTCACAAGCCTAAAATGAATTTCTTAAACGAGTATGTTCACAAGCTTACGAGTCGAGCACCTGAGTGTTGAAGAAACGAGCCTGAAATTCTATTTAAGTCTGACTCATTTATTAACACACCGAGTCATGAACAAACTTTAAACAAGTAGAACCCCGAATTGTTCACGAATTATTCGGCTCATTTACAGTCCTAGGCAAAGGAGTGTTTTTTTGTTTTTTCAGTGATGTTGCCCACAAAACAGGTAGAAAGAATGTTATGTCTGCTAAATTTTACAATATATAGCAGTGTGAAAATGTTGAATAGCGAAAAGGCCAAATTTATTTTAAAGAAACAAGGAGGAGGACCAGATTTAGTTGGGCAGGCAGGATAGGATTTGTGCTGAGCATGCAGTGATCAATTTGTTAACCAGAATGGTCCAATTAGAAGGATACTCTTTTCAATACCGTTGGATAGTCCAACGATAAACCTCCATAAATTATGAATATTCAACACCCACCAGTAGAATTTTAGTATTAAGACTGGTTGGATCAGGTTCAATCCAATAGTTAAAACCCACGAAAACTCCAACTGAACCACTCCCTTTTGAAAGAGACGACGAGGAAAAAATCTGATAAAGTGATAATTCTGGAATGGAGTGTGTTTTTTCATGTGTTCATATCTGTGTTTATCAAGTTTAATCTTTGAGGTTATGAAGAGAAGATAGGGTTAGTGGGGAAGGGTAAGGCAAGTCACGATCAGGATTGGACCCAATTGCACGAGTATGTCTAATAAAAACAAGAGGAGATCTATAGAATGAGAATCAACAGAATCCAAGTTGTGTCTGCAATGTGGATTTGTCTGGGACATTTCAAACACCTCACATGAACATGCAAAATCCCATATTTAGTTTTTTTTTTTTAAAGGAAATCTCCCATTTTAAGCAGAAATATTATCTTTTTGTGGGGTTTATGTGGCTAAGAAATTGAATGGTTGTGGGCTTTTGGGCATCGCAAGTTGGATAAGATCAAATGATGAGATTGCAGAAAGGTCTGTGAATATTTGCAGATAATGATGTTATCTTTTTAATTTCACATAATGGGATTTGGCAACTTGTTATGGACCAACATTTCATTTTTTTAGTTTTCAATGCAACGATTTTGTGGAGGACCAATTCGGATGTCCGTTTTTAATGCACCATATTATTTTTACAATTATCTGAATTATTATTTCGGATTTTTTTTTGTTTTTAAATAAACAATCTGCTAAATTCACTAAAATAAGTTGCCAATCTGGGAAACTGTTCCTCAATCTTCTGAGAAAGTTCTAAACCTTGGAACTGTTCCTCAATCTGGATAAAGCTCGATTTTCTGGAGAACATTCCTCTTCTACTCTTACACACAGAGGGCAAGGGGGATCTATGAATCAGAAACCTTTCACACAATCCACATTTAAACCCTTCTGAAAGAATGCCAGATTGGCTAGAAACTTCGGATTCAGATTGTTCAGATACATCAAAATCAGAGTTACTGCTGCTGCCGCTACTCCATTGGCTTGAATCTTTTCGCAGAGGACTAAACTAACATCATACATAAGGACTCCAAAAAACAGAGATGAATCGAAAGTATTACCATTTCTATTATTTCTCCTTACTGCAGCTTCATAATCATCAACATAATCATCAACATTGAAATCTCGTATTGCCGGAGGTGTACGTTAAGGGCCTCGAGAAAGATCAGTACTGGTAAAGAACAACCCACTACCATCAGTAGCTGAATGACGGTGATAAAGATTGCCCCACCTCATCCTTCTACTTCCTTTACTGTTCGATGATTCTGACGACCCGCAAAACAGGCTCCCATTACGTGAATCATAAGGGAGTTCATCATCCGATGGAAACCTAAAATCCCATCTCCCTGGAGGAGGGGAGAAGATTGTATTAGTTTGCCAGTATGGCTCGTGAGGAGCCAAGGACCAGTCCGCACTAGCGGCATTTGATCCATGTAGCCTTGCAGCCACACAACACAGCGAAACACTTTTAGCTATTTTTCTATAAACCTCGAAAAATAAAACTTGCCAGCTTCTCAACACCGTGCTAAATTCATCCAATAATCAATCTCCGGAGACCAAAAGCACAATCTCAATTAGCTTAAATCACATTCAAGTAACTGATACACTCATTAGCTACAGCATACAAAACTAGTAGTTTTAAACTACCAATAACTCAAAATCGAGTCTTCTGAGGCTAACTATACCGTATAAAACTCAACACTGCGGAACAAATACACTGTTTAAATATAACTAAACTGTACAAATAAGTCTAATGTCTTCTCAAAACCGAAACTTTCCCAAACTTGAGCAACACAAACCTATAATCAACCCAATTAAAGACAGTCCATAATAAGAAAAAAACTGCATTGCAAATAAAAACTACTAGGCAAGTTTGAGGAGAAGAGTGAGGGAGAGTCAAACGGGGCATCTATGAAGACATTGTAGTAGTATGTGGCCCGATGCTGTTAGTTGGACCAATGAGTAGTCAGGCCCATGTATTTACACGTATACAGGCAAATGATGTATCTAGAACATTCGTATATGGTATTTTGCCAACCTATATATATGGAACCTATGCTTTCTGTCAATAAGGCTTACAGTATGACGCTCTGATTGGAAAAACAACTAGAAATTCTTTTTTAAGGAGTCAATTGATCAAAGTGTTGCGTATGAGAGATTGGGGATACCGAGGGCTCTTCTTTCGGAGGGCAGAGTTCTAAGCCTCACTCTGCAACCAAGAAGAGCAATCGATACTGTGACTATTGTCGAAAAACTAATCACACTCGTGATACATGTTTTCAGCCTCATGGCGAGCCGGATTGGTATAAAAATCAACAAAAAACGGATTGGTATAAAAATTAACAAAACAATAAAGGCAGTGATAAGAGGAAATTCAGAAATCAGTATGCCAATAATGTTACTAATTATGACTTTGATTCTCCTCTTGATGTTTTGGACATCACATAACACAAGGAGAACAATCGATGAGATAATCTTGATATGGCAGGTATCTTTAGGCAGGAAGTAGCTCGTTTTTTGCAAGGCACTAAGCTGGAAGCTGCTTCTGCTGTTGCAGTTCCGTCCCCTAAGCAACGTGTGAACTTTGTTCATGAGAGGCCAAATTTTATGGATTTTGCTGGTATAGTTTCCTTGCCTGGCTCTGATTCGATAGGTTCTTTACTGTTTGAATATTGTTGGTTGTTGGATACCGGAGCCATGAGTCATATATATGTGTTGCCAAATATATGTTTGCAACTTTACACCCTTTACCAACACCTATTAAATTATACCTCCCAGATGAGTCTACCTACACTGTTACCCAAGTCGGGACTGTTAACCTAAACACTCACATAACTTTACAGCGTGTCCTATATACTTCTCAGTTCAATCGTAACCTCATATCAGTCAGCCAACTGGTAGACCAAAACAACATTAAAGTCACATTCTTACCAAACTCATATGTTCCGAAGGACCTACAAACTTCTAAGAAAGTAGGGAAAAGAACAGTTAGTGGAAATCTCCACATTTTTTTAGATACAACACACTTGATCAATGTCATACTCGATGATGACACTTTTTCTGAGAGTCCAACCAATGTAAACTTTTGCACTAAACCTTTTCAATTGTTGCATCTTGATGTTTGGGGACATTACATGGTGAAATCTCTTTCTCATGTATCTCTCTGCCCTATTTTTACGAATAGAACTTTAGATTTCGACTGTTTAAGTTCGGTGTGTTTATAAAATAAACTCAAAAATTTGTTTAAATTCGATTACAAACTATTTTTTTATGAGAGAGAATACATATTTGATCTTGAAGTAGTTTAAATGTCATCATAGCTCTTATTAATTAAATATAAATCACATATAAAGGCATAATGACATGCAGAGAGTGCATACAGAAGCACATCTAATTTGCTTATGCTTGCCAAACCTAATACTTTGTTTTTTCTTCTTGTGTCCATTTGTGAAATACAAACTTTGCGTTCAAGTCTGAAATGCACTATAATCCCATATATTTATCTTCATCAAAATGGATCAGTTTCAGCTAAAATTTTTCAATCTACACCTTACAATATAATAAGAATTATGAAGTCAGGACCAATTGAAGCTGGTGAAGCTACTGAAGTGGCTGTTCCTGCAGAAAGAGGAAGGTTTAATGTTAGAGGAGTCTCGATTCTTGACCTGATTTTAAGATTTATTGGTGTTTTTGGAACCATTGGAAGTGCTGTGGCCATGGGAACTACAGACCAAACCATTCCACTTTTCACTCAATTCATCCTGAGGGCTAGATATAAAGACCTTCCTGCATTCACGTAAGCTTGTCTTAACAGGTCACTATTCTATTTCCAGCTTCAACTTTCTGATTTATGCATATTAAACAGGTTCTTTGTGGTTGCCAACTCGATTGTGTGCGGATATCTTTTTATATCACTTCCTGTGTCGGTCTTCCATTTAATCAGACGCGCAAAAGTCAGTAGAAGCAGGGCTATCTTGGTCGCTTTTGACACGGTAAGTCTCTGCTTTCTTTCCCATCTGATACTTGAACAAGCAAGTTTTAAGATTCATTCATTATGTGGCACTTAGATTCTTGTTCTGTACTTTCAAAATGAACTTAATTGTCAACCTTGGTAAGGTCATGTTGGCTCTCCTCTCTTCTGGAGCTTCAGCAGCAGCAGCTATTGTATATGTTGCACATAAAGGGAATGTCAGTGCTACCTGGCCAGCATTTTGCCGACAATTCGACAACTTCTGCCAGAGAATATCAGGATCTCTCATAGGCTCCTTTGCAGTAGTAGTTGTGTTGATTGTCATGATAATTGCATCAGCTGCATCAATGATCTCTTCTTCATAGTGCAAACTCTTAATCGTGTATTAATATGTCCTATATTGACACTGCAATATCTATGCAACTAAGCTGAATCTTTGAGCAAAAACTGAAATTAATCCATCTTTTGTGAATCTGTGAAACCAAGAAATAGTGCTGAACATGGTTGCAGAGAAACTAAAGGAATCCAAATTATGGGTGAGAAAAAAAACCAAACCGACCACTCCAAACCGAAACTAACCCGAAACAAACTGCTTTTATTGGTTTTTTTGGCTGTTTGGTTTGGTCGCAGTTTGGATTTTTTTCAACCCGCCATGGTTTGGTTTGGTTTGAGGTTGGTGGATTCTCAACTCGAACTCAAACCGAACCGACCATAATATAAATTATATATTAATAATGTTATATTATATACTAATAATGTTTATTAAGTTTAAACTTTGAAGTTTTTATTAAAAAATTAATTTTTATAATATTATGTTCAAAATTATAATTTTTAGTATACTAAAAAACCACAGAAATACCATAAGTAAATAAAAAATAATATTATTAAACTAAAAAAAGGACGTTTGAGAGAAATGAATTGAAATTTGTACTTCTTTTTAACCCGCCAACCCGACAAATTTAAACCATTAAGATTAGTCTAGTTTGGTTTTGTCTATAAAAAATGATTGATTTGGTTTGTCATTTTTTCAACCTGATATAATCGGTTTGGTCTAAAAAAATTACACGAACATACATATTTCACTGCGCCTAAGATCCATTGAATGATACAGGTTGTTAATCGTCTAATATAAAATCAATTGGCTTGTATAAAGTCACACTTCATATTATTATAAACCACATTATATCATTTTATTTAGGAAAAATTACAGGGATGTACAAATTTGTGTTTAAAATGATAAGAATGTCAGTTAAGTTTGTTCATTTCTGTTAATGCCAGTTAAAGTTTTTAAAATATGAAAATATCTGATTTTGAGTTTGCAATTGAAAAAATGTCAGGATATGTTTATTATTCATCGTTGTTCATTATTGTTCATATGTCGAGAGAACAAAAAGTGATATTTTTGTATTTTAGAACATGAAATCTGCAATTCATATAATTGTAAACTAGAATGTGACGCCCAAATTTTTAATTCCCTTTTTTCTTTTAAATTAATAATATTCATAAATTAATTGTAAATCAGAGTAAATATGATTATTAAATCAGCAGGAGAGAGAAAATAAACAAAAATTATTTTCAAAACACACATAGGCCCAAAACAGTTACAGAATAAATATTTTACAGCGGAAGCAATTATAAGTTGGAAAAACAAATCCAAACTTAAAGTAATACATATTCAAAAAATATGTACAAGTCTTTATTAAACTTGAAATACATAAAACAGTAAAAACTGGAGCTCAACCTCAAACACTTGTTATCTCTGCAAACGATCACTGCACGTCTGGTCCAACAGCTGATATAAACGTCCTGCGCATCATTC
>CANYCX010438305.1:0-13636 GCA_948193385.1 Breynia disticha f. nivosa
GATAGTTGTCCATTTTGGTACGTGTTATTTACGGGGTTTCAAAACTCACGGTTACGCCCTGCCATATTCAATATTGGCAGGAAGTTAAATTTTTAGGAAACGAAAAGTACGCCGCCTCGGATTATTGACTCCAACATCAGACTAAGGTGGACGGTGTATCAAGATTTCTCTCTCTTTATTTTTGTGTATTTGGAAATGTATTTTAATTTACTAAATGTGTGATTTATTTATGAAGGATGAATGTATTTAAATTTTATATATATGTGTGGATGTGTATGATATTTTTCGAAAACTATTTTTCAAACTTTGATGTTCAAGATTTAATTGTTATTTGAAAGTAAAATAAAAATAATTTCTAAAGTAATAATTAAATTTTGGGCGTCACACGCATAGCGTGGGTACTGCTGCTAGTTAGGTACTAAATTCAATTACCAGTGGATGAGTAGTACTCACTCTATTACATTACAACCCTTGACGCTCAATATCATTCTATGTACCATGACACCTCTATATGCGTATGCACCCTCTACATTGCAATCGTATTATTTCTCGTGATATTTTACACAAGCCGTGTAAATGATCACGACCACCATGCTACACACTTGTATGCAGTTTTCTCCATTTTCATAACTCTGACATTCAAATTTCTCAATACAAATTATTCTAATATATAATTTAAAATTTATAAATAATAAATTTGAGGACATTACACAACTAAATTATTATTTAAAATTTGTATAATTGTGGAAGCAATAGACCGAAGAATCGAGAATATTTATTTCATGAATGAACAAATTAAAAATAAAATGGTAGAGCATGTATGTATATTAAATTTTTATTTTGAAATTTGAAAATAATAAAATTATAATTTATTTTTAACACTATAAATTTTATTAATAATGATAATAACCAAATCAATATTTGATTTTTGTAGAATTATAACTTATAATTATTAATAAATATGTAAAAAAATACGATAAAAAGTCATAAAATTATCTCTTAATATATAGATAAACTTGATTATAAAAATAGTTATTTATTAGCATATATTTTTGGATTAAAAATGCGGGTGATTACTTAATAGTTTAAGTTCAAGATGGCTTGTTAATTACTTAATAGTTTAAGTTAAAGATTTTAACTTATAAAATTAAGTACATTTTGACTTAATTGGTTAAATTAATTATCTATTTTTATTAATAAATACACTTAAAATAATTAGACCTTAATATTTTAAATTAATTATTTAATTAGCATTATAAGACACCCAAATCTTGGGTTCATTCTCTACTTTTTATGGATGATTAGAACAATAAGTTTTTAAAATACAAGGACCAAAGGAAAAGGTTTCTGAAACCTGAAGGGCTGAATAAAACTTAACGAATCGAATAAAATAACCACCTCTTCCTCTTCACAACTGCCATTCTCCTCTTGAGCAAGAAAGACTTGTTGGTGAACGAGTCAAACCCAACCGAGTTCTAAATTCTTCTCATCTGGTACATAATCCTTTTTAAAAACTCAAATTCCGTTTTATCATTCTATTCCACTTTTATTAGGGTTAGGGTTTCTTGCAATGTCAAATGAAATTTCAAATTCAATTAACAGGGAAAATGAAGCCTCAACGTCGTCGTTTTCGCGGGACTCATCTGCTGATGCCACGTCATCGATGGTCCGCGAAGAAGAGGAAATAATGCCACGTCAGCGACAAGAGGAACAGCAATTTGGAGTTGTTCTTTATGGAGGGAATTTTTACGAGGATTCTTCGGTTATTAGAGATGATACTTGGTCTTGTCTTATTGTTGTTCTCACATTTTGGTTCTTTGGTTCGTATTTTTTTCTTTTTGTTTTTTGGTTTAATTATGATTTTTTTTATGGCGATTTATATGCGGATTTATGTTTTGGGTAATTTGATAGTGATGTTTAGATTTTAAGGTTTTTGATTTGGTTGTGAGATTATTTGTGTTCACAAGTAGCAGTGAGCTTGGTTGTGGAGTTAGATTTTAGCATTGCTTTTGGGTTCTTTGGTTTGTGTATATCTAATCATTCCGTTTGTTTCGTTCAATTATTTTTCGCGAGTAATAAATTGATGAGTTTTTGGAAAATTTGATACTGGAAGGGTTCTAGGATGGAAATGTAGTGCTTTTATTTTGTTTAATTATTTTTGTTGATTGATGAAATGGAAGGCTATTTTTTTTTTATATTTGATTTTGGAATTTAGGTTTTAGGATGGAAATTTGATTTTGAATGTGTGAATATTTGGGATTTCAAAGTGGACTTTAACTGTGTGATTATTCATTTCTTTCAATTTTGTTCGCATATATTTTTGTGGATGAATTCTTGGAAAATTTAATTGTAGAATTTAGGTGTCAGGGTAAAATTCTGATTGTGAGATTATTGTTTGTTGCAGTGTCAATGACGTTGATTATGGGAGTGTATGGAGCGACAAGTTTAACACTAGGACCAAATTTTTCAATTCTGATTCAACCTAACCCTTTATTTGTGCAGTCCGTTAAGGTAAACTTGTGTTTCCAAAGTTGTTAGATATGCTTTGCAGGTTTTGCTGTACCTATTATTGATATGGCTTTTTTCTGTTTTTCTAGGTGCAAGAGATGGATGGTAATACTAATAATCCTTTGACATTGTATGCTTTTCATAAATCACCATCTCTTGATGTTGTGAAAAACTTTTCCAAGATTCATAACTTCTCTGTTCCGGCTGATTCTTACAAGGCAAGTTTTTCTCTATTGCTCTTTCATCTGCAGCATATGGCTGATATGACCTTGCTTTCCATATGCATTGACTTTTCTACTAAGCATTTATAGATTATTTGAATTTTACTTTCTTTGTCAGGAATTGGCATATTTCCTGAATGAAGGTTCTCAAATCAATATTTCATATAGTGTAAACTCTCCCGGCTCCTCAGTTTTCCTAGTAATTGCCCAAGGTACATAGTGAAATTCTTGAATCCAATGTTCTAGGAAAAATCGTGCTATCATTTCATTTTATAGCTTGAAGAAGTGCAAATTGTTCAGTAAATGTCTTTTTTTAGTTGGCTTTGTAAGTTGTATGCTTCATAAATTATTGATAGAGTTCAAGGAATCATGATTTCTTTTTCCAAGTGTTGTTGTTGCTACTCTAATGCGATGAAAACTAAGCAATATCTGGAAAGATTTTCTGAAGATTTTTACCTTGAATTTCAAACTTCCATTTCTTTTGGCGTCTCATCATTTTGATTTTTTTGGAACTGCATAAACATTATTTGATTGATGACACAATCAAGTTCGCAATCTATCTTAAATTCTTAATTATTTGCATTTCATGATCGTCTAAGAGACTTCTTTTTTAAATTTCATTAGATTTTCTCTGGACTCTATTTCCATGTTTCTGAAGCTGAATACTGCAGGCAATGAAGACCTTGTTAAATGGCTTGAGGACCCAACATATCCAAACATCACTTTGTCTTGGAATGTTATTCATGGTGAGTCGCAGTGACAAAGTTAGCATTTTAAGTCAAAAAGCCATTAGGTGTTAGCTGACTTTGGTCTTACATCTTCACAGGAAGTGGCATGATTCAACAGGACATATCAAAATCTTCAAGTTACTATGTTGCATTGGGTAACTTGAACTCTGAGGAAGTAGAGGTAACTATGCAAAAAAAAAACTTGACGCATTTCTGTTCCATTGCATTTTCATACGATTGCTTTGATCATCTTGTATGAAGATCACATGGACATTTAGTGGAAGGGGAATAGGGGATTGAATTGTTTTTTATGACAGAGAATGAACCATTTGGTCCATGTTATTCTTGTTTGGTCCGTGTGTAACTCCTTCAGTATGTACATATGTGCAGCTTCTTCAGTTTTGTCACATTTAAAAAAAAAATGGAACACAAGAGAAGGTGTACACTAAGGTTGATATGGGTTTCTCTTTTTGGACTCAACAGGTACAGTTAAACATCTCCATACGAGCTCTCTTGTACAATACAAATCAGGCATATTACAAGTGTGGTTTCGGTAATGAAGTTTGCAATGTGAAAGTTCTGTTTCCCGATGGGAATGCAGTGGTATTAACTTCACCTGATTCACGACAGGTATGTAATTTTTTTGACAGTTAACTCTTCTTATTGGCTTCTGTAAGCATAAACCTTTGTAATTTACCAACTTTGAAACATGCAAGTTCAACTTTGGTTCCTCTTGTTGGATAGGTCATATTTTTTTACAGCATTGCCTAGATACTGATTAAGCAGGGTATAGTTTTCTAATCTAAGAGTCTTTAGAAACATAAGAGGATTTGCAATCCTTGTCAATCTTTATTGCAAAGAAAATTTAATATATTTTTAATTTTTATCCATGGTTATTTATTTGCTTCAGGATTCATCCACTGATGAGTGGTATGTAAAATTGTCTTATGGACCTAGGTGGGCCACATATGTTGTTGGCACAGGTATGGTCTATTTATTATTACCGGGCTACCTTATGATTTGATGTGCATATTGATTTTTTTCCTTTTTTCTGCCTGTAGCCCTAATGACCCTGTTCATGTTGGTGGCCTTCAACTTCTTGAACAACTATCAATGTTTTCGCGGAGAAGATGCAAGAGTCCTGCATGGGGAGGCAGAGCCTGAGAGGGCTCCCCTGCTTCTGTATAAAGATGATGATCTGTCAAGTTGGGGTTCATCCTATGATTCTGTTTCAAATGATGAAGAAGATCTTGAAGATCTTCTAATAGCAGGTTCAAAAGAGGGAGAATCATCAAGAGATGGCGAAAATGGCAATAATACTCGGCGTCTGTGTGCAATTTGTTTTGATGCTCCAAGGAACTGCTTCTTCCTCCCATGCGGGCACTGTGTTGCTTGTTTTACTTGTGGAACAAGGTAGGCTATTTCTATAATCACCTTCCTTTTCTTTAATTGCTTGTTAGTGGGCCCTTCATCCTGCCAGAAATACACGTTTAGAAAATCTCTGATGAGTGTGTGTGTGTGTGTTTTGACAATTTCTCATATGCATAGAGGAAATTATACTGCACAACTACCATTGGGTTTTGAGTTTTGGTTGTGCGAGTGATTAAGTTATTTACCTGAACAATGCAACAAAGATTTATGGCTGAAGAGTAACATTGTTGTTTATTTTGAAATCTATTGTTGTTTTACTAATTTTGTTACACCTTTGTAACGAGAAGTTAGGCCAAATGAATTGAACAGTGAAAATATTGCAATGAATATTTGGTGTGTGCAGGATTGCGGAGGCTGCTGGTACTTGCCCTATATGTCGCCGGAACATGAAGAAGGTGAGGAAAATTTTTACAGTTTGAGCTGCTTCTCTCTTTACCTTAACACTGCACAGCTATGTTGAAGAGCTTTCTACACCTGATAGTTCTGTACATCATAGTTTTCATTGGCAATGGTGGATATTCTTGATCCTAATGTTGAGTAATTGCCTCCAAGGACATGCGGAATGACCATAGTTTTTTTTTTTTTTTTCATTTGGTCTTCCACAAAAAGCATTACCAATCTCGCTTGTCGTAGAACTTGAGGTGCACAGGCGTGCAATTCCATAAATTGCATGTTTATTTGTAATTATCATAATTTCTTCATTTGTGTTCTCGGAAGGCTCCTTGTACAACCATTTTGTGTATGTTGTGATAAAAAAAACACATATAGGTCATGTTTTTCCTGATCCAGTCAATAGCTTAAAGTGAAGTAAATCAATTCACATTCCTTTCTTTTTTTGTTTTTTTTCCATGGGGGTAGGCATTAAGAAGAATAAAAAATGAAGAAAGAGGAGAATAAAGATTTGGGGAGTTGAGTGGGATGGAAAAGGACAGTGAACAAGTGTAGGACCTCGAAAAAGTGAAAATATTACTTACTAATAGAAAAAAGAGAATGAAGAGGACAAGTTGAATATGTGTGCTTTCACTCTGTTTTTGACTGGATTGGAATTCTGCGGCGGCTTTCATTCTTTCCTCTGTAGCCACTTATTTCTTTTTTTTCATTATCGCCTCTTCTCTTCCCCATTAACCCATTTGCAGCGTCCCTGTTTTAAGTTTACAATTTACACCAAAATGACTTAGGACCATCAAATGTGTGATTTCTACTTGTTTTTAGTCGCTCAATGCCAATACCTAAATACTCCTTCCGTCCCACATTAATAGGCGATTTTGGACAAGTTGCGGGAATTAAAAGATATGCAGTTATGTTAGTTTAGTTATAAGTGATAGTTAACATGTGTTTTTACAAAATTGTCCTTATTCAATGAAGTATTTTAATTGGATAGTAAGTAATTGTATTAATAATTCTGTATTGAAAATATAAAAATAACATTAATTTAATAAGGGTAAAAATGACTTTCAAACAATAAATGATATATATGAAAATAGAAATTTGTCTATATATTGAGATAATCAATATAGAAAAAATGTCTATAAAAATGAGACGGAAGGAGTAGCTAGTGATTCTGTTATTTATAAAACAACTAAGAAATAGTAGAAAAGATGGTAAGGCAATTAATTGGGGAAATAGAAGAGGAAAGGCGTGAGATGAGAGGGTAGGGTTGTTCGCAATAACCTACTGAATGATGTTTTTCCACGTACCCAATTCTTGGTAACCGCATCATATTATTTTCATCCATTTTTTTGCTGGTCACTCTATTTATAAAACCATACACACCAACCGAACCCCCTCAAACATTCCTCTCCTTAACAATATCATTACTACTACACCATAACAAATCTCCCATCCCATCAGTTTTTCGAAGGAAAGGTGAAATGGCAGGAACAGGAGTAGTTGCAGTATACGGCAACAACGGCACAGCCTTAACAGAAACCACAAAGAAGTCACCATTTTCGGTGAAAGTAGGGCTTGCCCAAATGCTCCGCGGAGGAGTCATCATGGACGTCATTAATGCAGAGCAAGCCCGAGTGGCCGAGGAGGCTGGAGCATGTGCTGTCATGGCTTTGGAGAGAGTCCCTGCTGACATAAGAGCTCAAGGTGGTGTTGCCAGAATGAGTGACCCTCAGTTGATTAAAGAGATTAAACACAGTGTTACTATTCCTGTTATGGCTAAGGCTCGTATTGGACACTTCGTTGAGGCTCAGATTTTGGAGGCTATTGGGATTGATTATGTGGATGAAAGTGAGGTCTTGACGCTTGCTGATCAGGACAATCATATTAATAAGCATAATTTTAGGATTCCTTTTGTTTGTGGCTGTAGAAATTTGGGTGAGGCTTTGAGGAGAATTCGTGAAGGTGCTGCTATGATTAGGACTAAAGGTATTCCTTTTTCTGCCTCTTTTCTTGTCTTTTTCTTTTTTTTTTTGCTAAAAAGATTATGTTTTTCTGATGTTGTTTCTGTTTATTTAACAATATTTGTGTTCTTTTGGTGTAGAATTGTACCTGTTTCCAGTGTTCTAGCTCTATTTTGTTAAAAAGATTTGATTTTTATTATATATGATTGAGTATGTTGTCTGTGTTTATCTGACAGAATACGGTATTTATTTTGGAGTCGCATTGTATTAGTTTTCAGTGTTTCAGCTCCTCATTCTATCGAAAGACTCGATTTTATGATTTATGCATGTGTTATTTTTGTTCTGTATCTAACAATACTCTGTTTTTTGGAGACCAAATTGTTCCAATTTCTTAGTCAAGTGAGCGATTTGTTTTAGTTTCAAGTGCTTGAGAGCCTTTTTTTTTTGTTGAGGGTATTTATGAAGATTATAAAATGTTGTGGGGTATCAGTTTTTAGTGTTTCCTCTCTGTTTTCATGAAAAGATTGCATTTTTGGAATATATGGATTGAATATCATTTCAGCTTACATTGTTCAGCTCTGTTCTTATGAGAAAAAAGATTTTATTTTTATCAAACATGATTGTTTTATTATTGTTTATCAAGCAGTTTTCTTTTTCGTTGTTGCCAAAAGCCTTTTTGCTTCTAATATTTGTTTTGGGTATAGGCGAGGCTGGAACCGGAAACATAATTGAGGCGGTTAGACATGTGAGGTCAGTGATGGGGGATATAAGGGTGTTGAGGAACATGGATGATGATGAGGTGTTTAGCTTTGCAAAGAAGATAGCAGCTCCATACGACTTGGTGATGCAAACCAAACAATTGGGAAGGCTTCCAGTGGTTCATTTTGCTGCTGGAGGAGTGGCTACTCCCGCCGATGCCGCACTGATGATGCAGCTTGGATGTGACGGTGTATTTGTTGGCTCCGGTGTTTTCAAGAGTGGTGACCCTGCTAGGAGGGCCCGAGCTATTGTGCAGGCTGTTACTCATTACAGTGACCCTGAGGTGCTGGCGGAGGTTAGTTGTGGACTTGGTGAAGCTATGGTGGGTATCAATCTGAATGACTCGAAGGTAGAGAGGTTTGCCAACAGGTCAGAGTGATTGATCTTAGTGTTGCTTGCAGGTGAGGTTTAAAAGCTTTGCAATTTTGGAATATTTTACTTGATTGGAGTCCTTATTAAGTTTTTGCTAATAGTCTATCTTGTCTACATTCATGCATCATAAAAATGAGTTATGTGTTTGACGAATTGTGGTTTTAAGAATTCATCAGCCAACTCTTGTTGCATAAACCAGAAATTTGACACTTGGCTGAGCGAAATGTTCATAGATCTGATTTTGTTATGAATACTTCTACTCGAGGTCGCGCTTGGGCTATTTTACGCGAGCATTAGCGTTGTGAAACGGAGAACGGTATCCAAGTGATGCAACTGTTTGTAGTGCGCACACTTCATTCCTTTCTGCATCATCTGCAGTTGCATGGTGGCATTCAGCTTAATTGTTCTGCTAATGTTTTTTCTAAAGTTGCTTTAACGGTTCCTAACAAACTATAAAATCGATGTTCCGATTTGCCTGCAGCAATAAATTTTTCGGAGCATATAGTGTAAGAGTTCATCTGATAATGGTTTTTGTATGCACGATTGCAGGAAAGAAGAGCAACTGCATGGCTGTTGAGGTCGTCTCTTAATAATCTTTAAAGGCCACTAACTAGTGAAGTAATGGAGCTAATTGAGTATAATGCTGGCCAAGTGGGAAACTTTCGTATTGCTCTGTAATTTCCTCTGATAAATTGAACTGAGACAGGATAAAACTGAAAATTTGTTACTAGTTTCTTTCTGTAAGACGCTTCTTTTACGACCTATGTCTGTTTTTTAGGTCAAGATGTGTTTTTTCATTTTGGATTCCAAGTTTCTTCAGACTTCATGTGGTTGAATTCATATAAATATATATATCTACGGGAAATGTGGAAACTTTTATTTGCTTGAATCGATCTGTAACACTTGTTTGTAAGAACACTACACTTCTCAGGTTGCTTGAATCAATAACTTTGTGGTCATAAACTTGGTTCTTGAACATCATCAAGATGTCAGTTCTCCTTGCCCACAGCTTGGAACAGAGTAATCACTTTGAGGAAATAGTACGACACGCCTCCAATTGTAGCATACTGCAGCTTCTCTGGTCCTTCAACTGCCAGGAAGTCATCGTCGCCGGCACGATTGAAACCTCCTGCCAACCATCCCAAGTTTTTGTACCCATTCTGGTACAACTTGGAAGCTGCCACCATTGACCTATACAACGTGGCGAAATTTGGTTTTAGCATTTCCCACATTATCCATCCCTAAAATCTCTTATAGAAAACAAACCAGGAGTTTCATTTGCCATTTGCAGAACATTAAAAAAAATACTATTTTTTATATTAGAATTGCCTTCAACTGTTCAATATTAGAGTTTTAAAGTCGTATATTGATATTAGAGTTATTTTAACACAAAACCTAAATACTGAGATTGGTCATTGGAGTCGTTTCAACACTAATAAGCAATACATACTACTGGAAAAAGTTGAGAGTTACCAGAAAACTTCTCCAGTTCTCACCTTAGGCCTTCACCACAAGCTACAAGAAGTTTAGTGTCCTTATCAGGAACTTCAGCCTCAATCTGCTGAACAAACTCAGGATTCAATGTAGTAAAATTCTGACCAGTCCACAAACCAATGTAACCAAAATGAACCCATTTCTTAAGAAGTGTTATAGGATCATTATCCAAGTCCTTAACAAAGAGAGGAACGTGCAATGAGCCAGCCACACGAGCCTTCTCCCTCTCCCAATCTGGTCGTATGTCGAGGAGCTTGTAACCTTCAGTGCTCAGTGCAATGGCTGCATCTTTTGGAGGTATAGGCCTCACGACGCCGGACTGTATTAGCTTCTTTGCATTGGTTGGTGAGGATGCTTTGACTTGGAGTGGCGATGGTGAGGTTTGAGGAGTGAAGAGGGGATGTTTTGGAAGTTGTAGTTTCAAAGTGTGAGGATGTTTGAGTTGAATTGCCATTTTTTTCTTATCTGCGGTACTTGTGGCCGTGGGTTAGCTATTGTTTGTGTGTTTTTTTTTGGAGATATTTATAAGACTGTCCAAAATTTTAAGAAAAAAATTGGGCTAATCTACGAATCAAAGGTACGGAATCTTAAAAAAACTTAACGAACTAGTAGATTAGAGTTTCTATGGCTCTCCTAACACCGCTACAGAACCAAAGATCGAACATCACACTTTCAATGTACTGATTGACTCTTTTTACGACTTAATTTGTGGACAAAGATTATCCAGCTTTAGTTTATGCTATATGAAAAGCTTCCATTGACGCAAAAATTAATTTGTTTTAATGTGAATAGATTTTTAAATCAAATACAATCGAATAATACTATTATTTTTATTTGAGTATGAATAGTTTCTCCCAAATTTCTAATCTAATATCTTGCAAGACGGTGCAGTTTGATGCATAAAATGGGTTACAGATACATCATCGATATTTGGGCATATTTTATGATTTGAGTATGGATTTAATTTAAATTATTTACTGCTATTGAAATTCAAAACACTATAAAAAAAATATCTCTTAAAATTAAGAAACAATTTTAACCCACTCAAAAAAAGAGCAATCAATATTTGTTAACTTACTCATTAATGAAAATTCAAAAAATGTACTTACAAATTACCGCGAACAGCAAAATTAACATTTAACATTATATAATTCACAGCAAAACTACAAAAGATAAAACGCAATTTACGCATGAACTAAATTCATTTTTTTTCAAATATGTTCACAATGATTTTTTATTTAAAAATAAAAACATACATTTTTGTTCATATATGTTCATTATATATCGTGCCAACATTATCAATAAATTGAAGAGATTCAAACGACAGTTATAAAAATAATAGATGTTTATTGTGTTCGTTATTGTTATACTTTTATAAGTAACAATTATATCTACTTGCTAAAAAAATGAGATATACAGCCTAAATAGAAAACTAACCACTTGCTAAAAATTAGGAGATTCAAACAACACAATCTATAAAAGAATATATGCTTATAGTGTTCATTATTGTTCATTTATGTTAGTAACTAATGATCATATTTATTTGCTAAAAAATCAGGATATACAGTTCAAATAAGAAACTAATTACTTGCTAAAATTCAAGAGATTTAAATGATACGATCTTTAAAAAGAACATATGTTTATAATGTTTATTTTTGTTCATTATTGTTCATATATGGAAAGAGAGTAAAAAGTGATTTAGTTTAGTTAGAATTATATCAGAAAAGAAAGACATTAACTAAAGCGAAAAATCAGGTGTGTTTTTTAAAACTGACAGTTTGAATGAATTTGACATTTGACATTTTTAAAGAATGAAAACCACAAACGAGCATTTATATATTTCTTAAACTACAAAAGGTATTTATACAAAAGAAAAAAAATATAGATAGATATTCATACAAATAAAAACTCAAAAGTAAATAATTTACATAATTATCTTGTCACCTATCAAAGCTCTTAGCGTAATGGGCCAAATGCTTGAGGTTGAGAAGATCTATGTCTAAAATATAATGAATTTATTTATGAATTGGTTGCATTTATACCTTGTTTTTAATTTTTATTTGAACTTTTACTTATTAAATTGTAAATATTCTTCAGTTCTGATTTGATAAAGTTGACAGTTTATATCAAGTAAATATTTAGCTTAAAATGATAAAAAAATTATATATAAGTTAATATTTTAAAAAAACTATAAACATAACAATTTAATACATGTTAACATAGAAACTTATATTAAGTTTAAATCTATGAAATTAGATATAAATTTATACATAAAAATATCTAAATTCATATATAAAATTTATTTAAAGTTTATAAGAAGTTTATATTAAGTTTATAACTACAAAAGATCATTCCATATAAAATACAATTAAAAAAGTAAAAATTATTATTTTACAAAAATTTTTAAAACATGTATGTTTTTGGAAATAAAAAATAAAAAGTGATATACTATGTAATTAATCCTTTATTTATTGTGAAATTGTTTAAAAACTTAACTGTGAAAATTTAACAAAAGTACAAAGTTCAGATTTCATATTGTGAAAATAACACTCAAGTTTAGTAAATTACTGGTATAACCAATGAAACTATTCATATTAGAAAAATAATCAATTTTCAATTTATCTTCATAAGTTCACAAAGGTTCACAAAAATCTATTGATACAAAATGCAACATATTATCAAATTATATTTAAACAAAGTTCACAAAAGTTCATAATATCAATATTAAATTTTTTTTTCATATTAGTTCGCATAAATGAGAAATCGATTCACAATAGTTTACAAATATGTGTTAACAAAAAGTTAACTGATATTATATATAATAAACATGTAAGTTCATAAAGGTTCACATAAAAATTTGCTATATTCATAATATTAAATCTTAAATTTGTCATTATCACAATAAAGAAACTGAAAATGGTTAAATTTATAATTTATAAAACTCATGTGGTATTATCACAAAATCAAAATTCAAAAGTGTTTCTAATTCCAACTAAATAATCTAAAAAAAATCAATCTTAATTTGAGGAGTGGGGCACGACAATGGTGATATTTTAGGACAAGGTTTCTTAATTTTTGGGACAAACATACTTAGCTTGTCTTAATTCAAGAAAACCTTCCTTAAATGACTTTCTTTGTCTTGGTTTAATATAAGACATTATCTATATTTTAAAATTAATTAATTATAGATAATTCTGTCTTAATGTAACATCCCGGAAAAATTTTATATATTAAAATGAAGTCAAATAAATGAGTACATATTAGTATATAAAGATATACGAAAGGTTGATCGAAGGTTGACGCGAAACGATCGACGAAAAATCGGAAAACCTAGACTGGAGAGAGAACGCGTGGTGGGGAGAAGAGAACGCGGATTCGGTCCAAGGCCGCGTACTTTTTGCTTAAGGCTGCGTTCTTACCTAGTTCTGGGAAAAAAATATATGTTCTTGAAGTATCGGGACTAACTTGGCACCTCTTCATTTATATTTTCCTTCTAGGCAAATTTCAGAGCTTTTGGAGCAGGGGAAGATGAGAAATTGAAGGTTTGATTAAAGGAGAAGGGATTTGGACTTGGTTTCTTGCATACTTGGCTAAGGTAAGATGGTAACAAAAGGAGGATGGTTTCCTTTAAGTTGATAGTAAGTTGATAACTTAGTTTTAATGAGGTTTATGGTTGGGTTATGATGAATTAATTGCTGAATTTGATGACTATGAATGTGAAGAGATTGAGCATGATTGTAGAAAGTGATTAGGATGAGTTTTATGTGAAAAA